>OY755038.1:129153268-129401443 GCA_963576565.1 Aspidapion aeneum
ATAATAATAATAATAATAATAATAATAATAATAATAATAATAATAATAATAATAATAATAATAATAATAATAATAATAATAATAATAATAATAATAATAATAATAATAATAATAATAATAATAATAATAATAATAATAATAATAATAATAATAATAATAATAATAATAATAATAATAATAATAATAATAATAATAATAATAATAATAATAATAATAATAATAATAATAATAATAATAATAATAATAATAATAATAATAATAATAATAATAATAATAATAATAATAATAATAATAATAATAATAATAATAATAATAATAATAATAATAATAATAATAATAATAATAATAATAATAATAATAATAATAATAATAATAATAATAATAATAATAATAATAATAATAATAATAATAATAATAATAATAATAATAATAATAATAATAATAATAATAATAATAATAATAATAATAATAATAATAATAATAAGTATGCAGGAATTACAGTTGAAAAGCGACCAATACTACCGCAGCTACGATACTCAAAAGCAGCGAAGAAAACGGTAGAACAAACAAATAATGCAATCAAAGATGAGATACTTACCTGTAGAACACTAGAAGAAACGTGCCATCTGACATACTGTGCAGCATTGACAGTGCTGGAGCTCTTGGGTACTCCACTTAAGAAACCTGAAACAATATACAAAACAGCATTTGACGGCACTGAACCACCATGGGTTAAAAGGATACAGAGTAAAATTAATGGGTGCAGGAGAGAAATAGGACAAATACACACTTACCTTAGCAATTTCCGCCCTACACCACGACTACAAAAAATTATGAAAAAACTCTGCAAAAAATTGAGGAGTAAACAGCACTTACCCGACATAAAACAGCGACTAGCGTCACACATGGAAGACCTAAAACAAAAAATAAAAGTATTAGGAAATAGAATTAGACGGTATACAGAACGAGTAAATCGATACAAAAAAAATAAACTGTTTCACCAAAACCAAAAATTATTTTATCGAAACCTAAATACAAAACAAAAAATTGACCTTACAAAAAAACCAGCAAATAAAGACGAAATGTACAGGTACTGGTCGGCGCTGTGGGGAAATGACAAGGAACATGACAAGAATGCTTATTGGATTGTCAAAGAGAAACAAAAAATGACGCGCATTCAAGAAATGCATGATATTGAGATTACTCGAGAAGATATAGAGTCAGCCACTAAGAAACTTGCAAACTGGAAGGCGCCCGGTATAGACAGGATACACGCTTACTGGTGGAAGAACTTTACAAGCACACACGCCACTCTTGCAATGCAACTTAACGAGGCATATATTGACCCAACAAAAGTACCCTGTTATTTTACAAAAGGTATCACCTACCTTTTGCCCAAAAACGAGAACATTGAAAATCCTCAAAATTTCAGACCTATAACGTGCTTGCCTATTATCTACAAAATTTTAACATCTATTGTGGAACAAAAGTCAGTGCACATCTGAAAGAAAAAGACATATTAGCTTGGCAGCAAAACGGGTGCAAGTCAAGAGCTCGAGGGAGTAAGGAATGGTTGATACTAGAACCAAATCGTAACAACTCAGGCCAAGCAAAGGAGAAGAAGCCTTTCGGTAGCCTGGATAGACTATCGAAAGGCTTTTGATTCTGTACCTCACTCATGGTTGCTGGAAGTCTTAGAAATTTATAAGATCAATAAAACCTTAATAACCTTTCTCAAGCACATGATGTCAAACTGGAAGACTTACATGAATGTTAACATCGGAGCGACTCAGTACACTACGGAGGGGATCGTAGTGGGGAGAGGCATTTTTCAGGGGGACAGCCTTAGCCCGCTCTGGTTTTGCCTCGCTTTGAATCCACTTAGTAGTATGCTAGAGAACAGCAACTATGGGTACACAATCAACAAAACGCCAAGTACAAAAATAAATCACCTTTTGTTTAGGGACGACTTAAAGCTCTATGGCACAAACTCCGCGCAACTGACTGGGCTACTGGAGTTGGTATCAAATTTTAGCAGAGGTATTTCAATGGAGTTTGGCATCGAAAAATGTGCGTTTATTCATCTAAAGCGGGGAGAAATTCTACAAGCTGAAAATATAAGACTTATCAACGCAGACGAATTCTCTCCACTTCCCCCCGATGAGAGATACAAGTACTTAGGTATACAACAAACAATTAATATTGACCACAGACACTCAAAAGAATTAGTCGAAAAAGCTTTCAAAAATCGGTTACAACTTGTGCTTAAATCTCATCTTTACTCCTTGGCGAAGGTGACAGCGATCAACACCTGGGTAATACCTGCTGTCACTTATAGCTTTGGAGTAATCAAATGGAGTTCTACCGACCTGCAGGCTTTAGACAGATCAATAAGAACATCACTAACAAAATACAGATTGCACCATCCAAATGCATCTGTCCACAGGTTGTATTTACCAAGAAATCGAGGAGGAAGGGGGCTAAGAAACTTAGAAGAAACACATAACAAAGAATGCGAGAACCTGTTCACTTACCTTAAATCCAGGGACCACCAAGTATATCGAGCTTTGACTGCTGCCGATTCTTCTTGGACGCCTTTAAGACTGGCAAACGAAGATCCAACTGAAAAAGAAAACAAAAATTACTATCAAGAAATTGAAGACCTATGGAAAAGCAAACAGTTACACGGAAGATATGCAGCATCTCTCAGCGGACCAGAAGTCGATAAAAATCTCTCAACAATGTACTTAACCAATGGAAATCTTATGATGGAAACGGAAGGATTTCTTCTTGCTATCCAAGATCAAGTTCTATGTACGAGGAATTACCGAAAATTTATACTGCGACAAGATATACCAACAGACAAATGCAGACTCTGTAAAGAAAAACCTGAAACAGTCCAACACCTATTAGCGGGTTGTAGTTATCTTGCACCGCGAGACCACAAGAAAAGGCATGACGATGTTGCAAAAGTATTTCACCAGGCTATATGCAAGACATACGGACTAATTACCGAACTAAAGCCATACTACAAGTATGTACCAAATGAACAACACGAAAACCATAAAGCCAAAGTATACTGGACAAAAGCATCATCACAGAGAAAGAAATCGTGCATAACAAACCAGACATTGTGGTAATAGAAAACGAAGATAAAACTGCGAAAATTATCGATATAACAATACCAAACGACCACAACATTAGGGAAGCACGAACACAAAAAATCCATAAATACATAGATCTTGCGCATGAGCTAAAGGACATTTATCAACTAAAAAGTGTAACTATCCATCCACTAGTGATTTCTGCAACAGGCCTGGTTGAAACCCATTTGGAAAATGAAATAGAGCAACTAAAATTAGAAGGCATCAGAAAAGTTATGGCAACTGCGCAGCAAGCTGCGATACTGGGTACATGCAGAACTGTCCGGCGAGCACTCACTCACGACTAGGTTGTTGATCTTAGGAGCCCGACCTAGCTGTGCCAATCCACAAAAGTGTGAAATTCTAAAAAAAAAAAAAAAAATAATAATAATAATAATAATAATAATAATAATAATAATAATAATAATAATAATAATAATAATAATAATAATAATAATAATAATAATAATAATAATAATAATATTAATAATAATAATAATAATAATAATAATAATAATAATAATAATAATAATAATAATAATAATAATAATAATAATAATAATAATAATAATAATAATAATAATAATAATAATAATAATAATAATAATAATAATAATAATAATAATAATAATAATAATAATAATAATAATAATAATAATAATAATAATAATAATAATAATAATAATAATAATAATAATAATAATAATAATAATAATAATAATAATAATAATAATAATAATAATAATAATAATAATAATAATAATATTGCGCGCAAAACACTTAACTGTTCTACATAAAGAAAAGGGAAATTAGTGAAGATTTGGACTACTTGCTCAGAAATGAGCCGTACCCGATCTACTTACCTGCTTGCAGTGATTATCGAAATAATAATAATAATAATAATAATAATAATAATAATAATAATAATAATAATAATAATAATAATAATAATAATAATAATAATAATAATAATAATAATAATAATAATAATAATAATAATAATAATAATAATAATAATAATAATAATAATAATAATAATAATAATAATAATAATAATAATAATAATAATAATAATAATAATAATAATAATAATAATAATAATAATAATAATAATAATAATAATAATAATAATAATAATAATAATAATAATAATAATAATAATAATAATAATAATAATAATAATAATAATAATAATAATAATAATAATAATAATAATAATAATAATAATAATAATAATAATAATAATAATAATAATAATAATAATAATAATAATAATAATAATAATAATAATAATAATAATAATAATAATAATAATAATAATAATAATAATAATAATAATAATAATAATAATAATAATAATAATAATAATAATAATAATAATAATAATAATAATAATAATAATAATAATAATAATAATAATAATAATAATAGTAATAATAATAATAATAATAATAATAATAATAATAATAATAATAATTGTTAGGAAATCTAATATTGCAGTACGGCAACGCCGCCTTTTAGGTTTGTAAAAAATGATTCCATAGCATGACATCTTGTCGTCACAAGCAAAATTTTGTTTTACGTTATTTTATATTTAAATAAATGAGATACAGTCCAAAATAATTGTGCAGTTTATTCCTGGTAACCACCACGACATCACAGGAAAGCTAGCCCCCAATCATTGGTCTTCGAACCGGATATTTTCCCAGAAAACAACACTTGGTAAGAGCTGTCCAAATCGCCATTATAAATAAGAAGTCAGTCACTCCTTGAATTGTTCCCTTATTTCCTTAATAAAATAAACCTTTCTACCTAGTTTTAGGATTGTTGAAATTTAGACAGGTTATTGTTTTCGTGATTTATAGTAGTAGTTTTGTAAAAATTGCATAAAAAAAATCATTAAAATCACAAATAAAGTAGCATAATCCATGTTTATATGGCGATAAGGTCGATTTTTGCTTAAGATTTCATTAGTTTTAACCAGTCATAAACCTTATGTAGTGTCATGCTTTGGATCGAAGTCTGCTAAACTCGTTAATAAGAGTGAAAGCAAAAGTATTTTAATTACAATTTCGCTAAACTCTTTAAAGTAAAGCATATTTTATCAAGCTTTTTAAAGCAAAATACCAATTTATTTTTGACTTAATTAGGTTAGCGCTTTTCCTCATGGCTTTTGCCTAGAAAAAGGTGCAACAGAGTGTTATCTGAATATTTTTTCAGTGCAGGAAGCATATTTCAAGTATATAGTGTAATAAAGAAAATACAAAATCTAGTAGTTAGTTGTGTTTTTATTATTATTTAATCAAAAACATGTCTTCTATCGGTATTTCACCAGAGGTTGAACTCTCAACCATAAAAAGATCTCGAACAGTTTTAAAATCGGAAATGACTCGGTTTGAAAATTGTCTTGATGAATTTTATAATAAAGGTCGATCAGAGAGTTATCTAAGGACCCGACTTGCGAGCTTTGAAACCATCTTGTCGAGATTTGACAAAGTGCAAACTGAGTTTGAAAACTTGCTTTTAAGCGATTTTTCTGATGATTTTAATGAGGCTGTACAGCTGGATGAACGTGGAGAATTTGAATCACGTTATTACGATGCCTTAGAAAAGGCTAATCAAATTCTCTCTACATTCACCAAAAATACGCCATTGCCTACACTAAACCCGGTGCAGTCGACCGCAGCCCATACGCTGCAAAATGGTGAAAGCGACGGGTTACGGCCAGGGTCCCTGCCTATGTGGCCTGGTACAGGGACAGGAGATGCACATCATGCGATGTTGCCGAGTGCAGTAAATCTTCCCCGACTCTCTATACCGGTTTTTAGTGGCTCGTACGGGGATTGGCAAAGATTTAGAGATTTGTTTGTTTCATTAGTTCATAATAATAGAACGATAGCGAACGTACAAAAATTCTATTATTTAGAAAGCGCACTAAAGGGGGTCGCAAAAGATATAATAGCGTCTTTAAGCCCATCGGATGCAAATTATCCGATAGCGTGGGATTTAGTTATGCGCAGGTACGAAAATAAAAAGGTCTTAGTTGATGCCCACATCAAAGAAATTTTAGATTACCCATCTTTCAATAAAGAATGCTATAAGAGTTTGCGTAATTTTTTAAATACATTTTTGAAAAATTATCGCGCTTTAGAAAATCTGGGCGAAAATGTTAAAGGTTGGGATAGGCTTTTAGTACATATATTGGTGTCAAAAATTGACAATGGGTCAAAAAAGGACTGGGAAATTTGTGCTAGAAAACTTGATTCTCTCGCAGTAGACAAATTCATTGAATGTATGGAAGAAAGGTGTCAGCTTTTAGAGTCATTAGATACCAAAGCTAACATTTCTGTTTCTTCGAATCAAATCAAAAACACAAGGGCTTATGTGTCAAGCTCGAGTGATATGAGTACTTATAAACCAAAATGTCATTATTGTAAAAATTTACACTCCATTTTTTATTGCGATGAATTCAAAAAATTGCCAGTTAATGATCGATTGACGCAAGCTAAAAAATTAAGACTTTGCACGTGTTGCCTTCGTTATGGGCACAAAACAACTGATTGCAAAGGCTATGGTTGCAGAATTTGCAAGGAAAAACATGCAACGATTTTACATCAATCGCGTGACCAATCAGGTTCGCCAAAACCGGAGGCTACAAAAACCTTAGTTGTCGAAAACAAACAAACGGAAGGAGTTTCTAAGTCGGAACAAAAACCGGAGGAACCCGCTGAAACGAACAGCATTCAAGCAAATATCGTAGCTCATCCGTGTCAAAATGTAAATACCTTTAATTTGCTGTCAACTGCTCTTGTCAATGCAAAGGACAGCCAAGGAAATTCAATTCAGTGTCGAGTTTTGCTAGATAACGCCTCGCAGTCAAATTTTGTTACCGAGTCGATGCTCAAAAAACTAAATTTAAAGGGTGAAAAAGTAAATTTGCCCGTAATTGGCATAAACGAAGTGTCCACAAACATAAGCCAAAAGGTTAAAATCAGCATTTCCTCTCAAAATTCGCAATACAGGGCTAATTTAGATTTTTACGTTTTGCCAAGTATTACAGAATCAACACCTCAAGTATATTTTGATACAGAAAAATTAAACATTCCCTCTGAGTTATCATTGGCAGATCCTGAATTTAATGTGCCCTCCAAAATTGACATGCTTTTGTGCGTCGAAGTTTTTTATGATATGCTTTGCGTAGGGCAGATTAAATTAGGAAAAAATCTTCCTATTTTGCAAAAAACTTTGCTAGGTTGGATCGTAGCTGGAAAAGTACCTTATAAAAACCAAAAAATTAAATCTGACGTCATGCTAACTCAGTGTTTTTTCACGAAAAATCGGACTGATAATTTTGATTTGCAAAAATTTTGGTTAGTGGAAGAGGTAGAACCTCATCCTCGCTCAAAAATGAATCAGGAAGAGATTGAGTGTGAAAGTTATTTTTCTGAAACCACGGTTCGAGATGAAAATGGCCGATTCATAGTCAAGTTTCCTCTAAAGGTAAATCACACGGAATTAGGCAATACCGAGGAAATTGCGATAAATAGATTTTATTCTATCGAAAGACGATTATTAAAAAACCCAGACCTAGCTGTAGCTTATAAGGATTTTATGAAAGAGTACGAAGAGCTAAATCATATGTCGGAAATTCCAAGGGACTTGGAATCAAAAACCCCTATATACTACATACCGCATCACTGTGTTCAGAAGCCGGACAGCACAACGACTAAGTTGAGGGTAGTCTATGATGCAGCATGTAAGTCAGTACCAAATAATCTTTCCTTGAATAGTGTTCTTAAAGTAGGGCCTACAATTCAAGATGACTTGTTTTCCCTCTTACTTAGATTTCGAAAGCATAATGTTTGCCTCATTGGTGATCTCGCAAAAATGTATAGGCAAATACTAATTGAAAAAGACGAACGGAATTTGCAGCGTATTGTCTGGAGAGAATCACCAGACCAAGAATTAAGACACTATCAGTTAAATACATTAACTTATGGCACAGCTCCAGCATCCTACTTAGCTACGCGATGTCTAAAGCAAATTTCCATTGATACTCAGAAAACCTATGTTTCTGAAAGTCGAATAATTGGATCTGATTTTTACGTAGATGATCTCTTAACTGGTGGTACAGATGATCAATCAGTCATTACGTTGAGAAAAAATATTTGTAAAATATTATCCGATTACGGTTTCGAACTACGTAAATTTCAATCAAACTCAGCTGCAGTACTTGAAGACATAGCTTTAGACTATCAAGGTGCCTCAAAATATTCAATCACAGATGATTCTAGTGTCAAGACATTGGGAATTTCATGGATACCCTCCCAGGACGTATTTGAGTATAACTCACAGCTAATTTCTACTTGTTCTGAAAAGTGTAGCAAGAGAACAATACTTAGTTTCGTTGCTAAAATTTTCGATCCTTTGGGAATTCTTGGTCCTATTTCAATTCGAGCAAAGCTAATCATTCAAAAACTTTGGATATTAAAACTCGACTGGGACGATGATATTCCTAATGATTTGCTTAATGAGTGGTTAGAACTTAAGAACGAAATTTCCCAAGTGGGTTCGATGCATATCCCTCGACATGTTTTAGTCCAAAACCCAAAAATAATTGAGATTCACGGATTTTCCGATGCCAGCGAAAAGGCATATGCTTGCTGTATTTTCTTAAAATCAACAGATTTTAGCGGTAAATCAGAATGTCATCTTCTTTGTGCAAAATCGCGTGTGAGTCCTCTTAAATCAGTCAGCTTGCCAAGACTCGAATTGCTGGGCGCCCTTTTGCTTTCTCGTTTAATTGCAAAATGCGTTGAAGCTTTAAATCTCAAAACACAACGTATGTTTTTATGGACAGACTCCACGATCGTATTATGTTGGATCTCCAAAGAGCCTAGAACATGGAAGACGTTTATCTCAAATAGAGTTGCAGAAATTCAGCAGCTTACAAAAATAGAAGATTGGAACCATATAGCATCACAAGATAATCCTGCGGATATCATTTCACGCGGTTCAAGTCTTAAGGATTTAATCAATTCAGAGTTGTGGCTACATGGTCCTAAATTCTTGGTTAATACTGACAATTGGCCAAAAAATTGTAATATATTTAATTTTGCTCAGTCTAAGAATGTGCCTGAGTCAAAAATCTCATTAAAGGTTGAAGTATTACCCGAATTTGACATTATTTCGAAATTTTCTGATCTTTTCAAATTGATTCGTGTTACTGCATTTGTAATTCGGTTTTACAATAATTTAAAATATTTTAAATATATCGAAAAAAGACGTGTTGGATGTTTTACTATTTTTGAAATCGAGAGTAGTCTTATGTGTCTAATAAAAATAGCTCAAAAACAATCTTTTTTAATTGATTTAGACAATTTGCAAAAATTTGGAATTGTGTCGAACAAAAGTAATTTGAAGTCTTTATCGCCAATTATTGACAAAGAAGGCATCATAAGAGTAGGCGGTAGATGCCAAAATTCTAAAAATCTGGATTATGACGGAAAGCATCCAATACTTTTACCATCAAAACACGCGTTAACGAATTTGATAATTGATTTCGAGCACAAACGTAGCTTACATGCCGGTGTTCAGGGTACGTTGGCACACGTACGTCAGAAGTATTGGCCGATAAACGGTAAACAAATAATAAGAAATTTTGTACGCAAGTGTATTTCATGTTTTAAAGCAAATCCATATACTTATGTTGAACCCCGAATGGGAAACTTGCCAAGTTACCGAGTAACATCTGCGCGTGCATTTCTTCGGGTTGCTGTTGACTACGCAGGGCCTTTTATTTTAAAGGACGGTAAGCTAAGGACAAATAGGACTATAAAGGGCTATATTTGCGTATTTGTTTGCTTAGCTTCCAAAGCTTGCCATATAGAGTTGGTAACAGATATCTCAAGTGATGGTTTCTTAGCTATTCTAAAAAGATTTGTAGCCCGAAGAGGCTTTTGCACTGCGATATATTCCGATAATGCGACATGTTTTGTTGGTTCTAACAACGAAATGCTAGCGTTGCAAAATTTAGTTTATAAAGAGCGATTTCAACACTACCTAAATGAGTCAAAAATAGAATGGCATTTTCAACCGCCACGTTCTCCACATTTCGGTGGATTACATGAGGCAGCTGTGAAATCCGTAAAACATCACCTTAAGCGTATTCTTAATAATACTCTTCTAAATTACGAAGAATTTTATACTCTAGCCTGTCAGGTTGAGGCAATTTTAAACTCTAGGCCTCTCGTTCCCTTGTCTTCCGATCCTGGTGACTGTGAAGCATTAACGCCAGCTCATCTGATCATTGGACAATCATTAACAGCTTTACCAGAAAGAAACCTGATGGAGACGAAGATGAACTTTACAAAGCGCTATTTAATGCTGCAGAAAATGGGGCAGCATTTTTGGAGTCGCTGGGTGATGGAGTATTTGAATCAACTCCATCAACGAAACAAGTGGCATAGTTCAAGGTCTAATGCTCCAAGTCTTGATGTTGGCCAACTGGTATTGATGAAAGAAGATAACATTCCTCCAATGGTTTGGCCCTTAGGGCGAATTTGTGAACTACATCCTGGTGCTGATAAAGTAACACGGGTAGTCAGCATTAAAACAAAAAATGGGATCTTCAAGCGCGCTGTTGCAAAGATTGTCCCACTACCAATTGATTATCCAGAGCTATAACCACAACTGTTTCCAGAATTCGACGATTTTTGATATGTTATAGATTTAGTTTATAAGCATATATATATTTGTTTTGTTCATAATTTTTAAACTTTTGAAAGCCTAGCCTTTCAAGAGGGGGACTATGTTAGGAAATCTAATATTGCAGTACGGCAACGCCGCCTTTTAGGTTTGTAAAAAATGATTCCATAGCATGACATCTTGTCGTCACAAGCAAAATTTTGTTTTACGTTATTTTATATTTAAATAAATGAGATACAGTCCAAAATAATTGTGCAGTTTATTCCTGGTAACCACCACGACATCACAGGAAAGCTAGCCCCCAACCAATAATAATAATAATAATAATAATAATAATAATAATAATAATAATAATAATAATAATAATAATAATAATAATAATAATAATAATAATAATAATAATAATAATAATAATAATAATAATAATAATAATAATAATAATAATAATAATAATAATAATAATAATAATAATAATAATAATAATAATAATAATAATAATATTGCGCGCAAAACACTTAACTGTTCTACATAAAGAAAAGGGAAATTAGTGAAGATTTGGATTACTTGCTCAGAAATGAGCCGTACCCGATCTACTTACCTGCTTG
Organism: Aspidapion aeneum; assembly: GCA_963576565.1. Lineage (NCBI taxonomy): Eukaryota > Metazoa > Arthropoda > Insecta > Coleoptera > Brentidae > Aspidapion > Aspidapion aeneum. The sequence continues at coordinate 129,164,724 of OY755038.1, forward strand.
CAGTGATTATCGAAATAATAATAATAATAATAATAATAATAATAATAATAATAATAATAATAATAATAATAATAATAATAATAATAATAATAATAATAATAATAATAATAATAATAATAATAATAATAATAATAATAATAATAATAATAATAATAATAATAATAATAATAATAATAATAATAATAATAATAATAATAATAATAATAATAATAATAATAATAATAATAATAATAATAATAATAATAATAATAATAATAATAATAATAATAATAATAATAATAATAATAATAATAATAATAATAATAATAATAATAATAATAATAATAATAATAATAATAATAATAATAATAATAATAATAATAATAATAATAATAATAATAATAATAATAATAATAATAATAATAATAATAATAATAATAATAATAATAATAATAATAATAATAATAATAATAATAATAATAATAATAATAATAATAATAATAATAATAATAATAATAATAATAATAACTCGTGGCAGTTGCTGGACCTGCTATCGGGGGCCGCCTCTCGCGATGAGGTACGCTCGTCAGCCCTTGAAAAAGGCTGAAGGGTAACGGGGAAATAAAATACCCGGGGTGGACAAAAACCAGCAAACCGTCTAGTGGGCTAGCACCCCAAAGGGCGTGATATGTAGTCGCTATAAGGACGAGGCGAAAGCGATACTCAGGCGTGGCAGAGGATCAGGCTAACTCTGTTCGGAACCGCCTAGAAGACCCCCCGCCTGTCTTAGGAGAAGATGAACCAGGTGGCATCCCCCTAAGAAGGAACTCCACCGACCCGCATGAAAATGGACCTGACACCCCCAATGCCATAACAGTTCCAGACAATGTTGCTCATCAGGCAGATGAGCCCATAGCTGGAAACCGAAGAAGAGGCAATGTGCGATTTAAATGGACAGAAGAAATGAACATATACCTTTATCGTACATACCTACTACTCACAAAAATGGAAACAGACAAAACTCCCTACGGACACAGACTACACCAAGATATGCTACAGAAATTCCCACAACTAGCTGGTAAAACCTTGATGAACATACTCAGTCAAAGACGAGAGCTGTTCACAAAACACAGACTATCGCATGATATTGTGCAACAAATTCGCACCGAAGTAGAGGTGGAACTTGGGATGCGAGCACCGCCAGTTGAGAAGCAACAAAATCGAAATTACGACCAAACAACAGAAAATTATGAAAATGATATGCACAACCCGGAAGAACAAGAAGTATACAACAAACTTGAAAACAACATACAACGATACCAAGGTCTAAACCCCATTTTAAGACCAAATCTACCCAAGTTAAAAACATGCAAAGACACAAATAATATAATTGTACAAGTCAATAATGCTCTAATCCACAGAGTGACTGCTTGTGAAAACCTACAGGGCTTACACGACCTCACATATGCAGCAGCAAAAACAACAATTGAACTTCACAACCAAAAGGCAATGAGAAAAACAACGCCCAAAGAACAAACGACACAACCAAGATGGGAAAAGAGGTTAACTGCAAAAATCGCGAAAATAAGGGCAGAAATTGGACAGCTAACACAAATGCAAAATAAAAATATTAAAAACAGGAAGACGGAAACAAAAGCAAACCAAATTATCCAAAGATACGCAAACAAGTCCAATGGAACAATCATCGAAATTATCGACTTTCTAAAACAAAGACTACAGGTATACAGTCATAGACTCAGACGTTATCGAATATCCTACCAACGAAAAATAGAAAACAGATTGTTCAATACGAATCAGAGGCTCTTCTACCGACAACTTCTAAATCAAAAAACCGACGCAGAGAATGGAGAATACCCAACGCGAGAAAGTGTCAGAGAATTTTGGAGAAATATCTGGGAGAAACCAGCAAGTCATAAACACAACGCTGATTGGATGACACTCGAGAAAAAAAGAGTGGAACATATACCAGCTATGCTAGCAGAAACAATAACATTGGAAGACCTAAAAAACACCTTGTCAAAAGCACACAACTGGAAAGCGCCAGGACCAGATGGCATTCATAACTTCTGGTATAAACGATTCACACACTTACATGAAAAACTGGCTTATCTTCTTACAGATATTCTTAACCACCCAGAAAATCTACCTAAATTCTTCACAATGGGAAATACCTACCTGCTCCCCAAATCGACACACCCACAACCAGACCCGTCAAAATATAGACCGATTACATGTCTGCCCACCATATACAAGATTTTGACAGGCATTCTCTCAGACAAACTCTACAGACATATGACGAGAAACAATCTTCTCGCAGAAGAACAAAAAGGTTGCAGAAAGAAATCACAGGGCTGTAATGAACAACTAGTAATAGACACAGTCATAACGAAAGATGCAATTAAAAATCACAGAACCTTATACACAGCATTTATTGACTATCAGAAAGCATTCGACAGCGTTCCGCACACCTGGCTAATTGAGAGTCTTAATATATATAAGGTAAACCCCCAAATTACAAATCTCCTAAAAATAGCGATGGAAAAGTGGGAGACAAACCTTTTGATATCAAACTCAAAAATAGAACCACTAAAAATGCGAATAAGTAGAGGGATTTACCAAGGCGATGCGCTAAGTGCTTTGTGGTTTTGTATTGCTATCAATCCACTATCCAATGCTATAAACAGCAAGAAATCCGGATATAAAATACCAGCGAGCAATCAGCAAGTAAGTCATCTAGTATATATGGATGATCTGAAACTCTTTTCAGAGACAAACAATGGCATAAAAAATCTCCTTAGACAAACAGAAATTTTCTCAGCTGATATATCCATGAACTTTGGCTTGGACAAGTGTAGAATTAACAGCCTTGTGAAAGGTAAGTGGCAAAGAAGTGACGACTTTGAAATGTTACAAAGATCTGGAGGAGGTACGATTGCAGCTATGGATAAAAATGAATCCTACAAATATCTTGGTTTTCTGCAGTCACAGGGGATAGATGAAAAGTTGGTAAAACAACAACTGATAAACAAAATGAAAGAGCGGATAAAAGCCATTCTGAAGACTCAGCTGTCAGCTAGAAACAAAATCAGTGCAACAAATACACTCGCAACACCGGTTGTCGCATACAGTTTTGGAGTGGTAAAATGGACCGAAACAGAGCTGGAAGAAGCAAATCGATCCCTAAGGAAACTCTACACTAAGTACAGATCTCACCACCCAAGAGCATGTAAAGAACGGTTTCATCTCCCACGGAGCCAAGGTGGAAGAGGAATTACTGACCTACGACTCCTACACAAGCAACAAATCAACAATCTAAGAGAGTTTTTCCTTAAAACTGGTGAGAATTCCTTATTTCATGCTGCAATAAACACCACAGACAAACAGCTCACACCTCTCCAACTCTGCAAGGGAAATTATAGTTGTGATCCTGAATACAACATAAACACTCAAACACAAAAATGGCATCAGAAAGAACTACATGGAAGATACCCTCATACACTTAACCATGATGACATAGATCAAAAAGCATCAAGAAGTTGGCTACTTAAGGGTAACATCTTTTCAGAAACTGAAGGCTTTCTCTGTGCTATTCAGGATCAAGTAATTCCCACAAAGTCATATCAAAAATACATTGTCAAAGACCCCAATATAACAAACACAAAATGCAGACTCTGTGGACAAGGGCACGAAAACATTGAACACATAATAAGTAGCTGTACGACGCTTGCTCCAAAAGACTACACAAACAGACATAATGATGTGGCAAAAATTATACACAGAGAATTAGGAATAAAATATGGTTTATTACAGAACCGGGAACCATACTATAAATACAACCCGCCACCTATCACTGAGAACGAAAAAACAACAATGTACTGGGACAGAAGCCTACAAACAGACCACCCAGTCCAACACAACAAACCAGACATATTTGTTTTAGATAAGGAAAATAACGAGATTCTAATCATTGACATCGCGATACCAACACCAACAAATATACATAAAAAGCACAAAGAAAAAATTGAAAAGTACTTACTTTTAAGCGAAGAACTAAAGAAAATCTGGAGGGTGGACAGAGTGCAAATTGTCCCAGTTATTATTGGAGCAACCGGAGAAATCCAAAGAAACTGTTCAATGCACTAAAAATCTTGACTGTCCCGGAAAAGTTCTACCTAGAAATGCAGAAAGCTGTGATCTTATCCACCTGTAACACAGTAAGGAGAGTTTTGAACATTAACAAGTAACAATAACAAAAAGTGTATGTCTTGCTCTACTTACCAAAAGCCGACATACTCTTATACTTACCGTAAAAACGAGCAACAAAAAAAAAAAAATAATAATAATAATAATAATAAAAAGAGTGGACAAGATTCCAACTATGGTATTTAGCAGCGTTACCGAAGACGACGTCAAGAAAGCTATCAACAATACGACGAATTGGAAAGCTCCTGGGCCAGATGGAATCCATAACTTCTGGCTAAAGAAATTCCACACAACACATAGAAGCCTAGCCCAGCTTCTGACAGAGAGCCTTAAAAATCCCAACATAATTCCATCATTTATGGTAACGGGAACTACCCATCTCCTTCCAAAGACTAGCCCATCAGTAAAAGATCCTGCCAAGTGTCGACCTATCACCTGCTTACCAACTATATACAAAATACTGACGTCAATAATTTGCAATCAAATATACCTTCATCTAGATAAAACCAACTTACTACCGGAAGAACAAAAAGGATGCAGAAAGGGAAGCAGAGGATGTAAAGAACAACTGGCGATAGACACATTAATGGCTGAAGAAGCAAAACAGAAAAAAAAAGAACCTATATGTAGCTTATATAGACTACAAAAAGGCATTTGATAGCGTCCCTCATACACTGCTCATTGAAATACTTCAATTATACAAAATCAGCCCATCGATTGTAAACCTTTTGCACAGCATATTACCGAAATGGAAAACCAACCTACAGATGAAGTGCAATGACAAAACAAACAGTATGGGCAGTGTGAGTATCCGAAGAGGTATATTTCAAGGTGACGCTCTGAGTGCTCTGTGGTACTGTATGACTCTCACTCCTCTCTCAAACGCACTAAACAAAAAAGATCGGGGATATAAGTTACAAAATGGCCATAAAATTGATCACCTAGCCTACATGGACGACATTAAGCTTACATCCTCGTCTAAGGAGGGATTAGATATACTACTTAAGACTATCCACAAATATAGTGAAGACACAGCAATGGAATTTGGCTTAGATAAATGTAAGATCAGTGCTATGAAACGAGGAGTATGGGAAGATCACGCTGGATTTAACCTAACTCAAGATCAACTCGTGGAAAATATGTCGAAAGATGAAAATTACCGATACCTAGGACTAGACCAAGCAAGAGGAATTAAACACTCCATTATGAAAGATGCACTGAGAACGAAAATGATTGAAAGACTAAAATCAGTATTAAAAACTCAACTCTCCGCGAAGAATAAAGTTAAAGCGATTAATACATATGCCATACCTGTCATAACCTACAGCTTCGGTATAATCAAATGGTCCAATACCGATATCGAGAATCTGAACAGACTTATAAGGGTTCAGTTTACAAAGCACAAAGCACGACATCCAAAAAGTGCAGTTGAAAGGTTCTATCTACCACGAGCAAGAGGAGGAAGGGGAGTTGTAGATTTACACGATGCTCTTTTGAAGCAAATTGAAGGCCTTAGAAAATTTTTCTTTGATAAAAGTATAACATCACCTTATCAAGAAAAAATATCAAAAGCTGACAAAGGTTACACTCCACTCAATTTGGCTGACAATAATTACAAACCTCTCCGTCTGACGATGAGCGCTGAAGAAAGAATACAGCAATGGAAATCAAAGGCATTGCATGGAAGGTTCCCGGCACTTCTCTACACCGAAGGGATCGACGAGGTAGCATCAATCGCATGGTTAGAACACAGCGACCTGTTTGCAGAAACTGTGGGATTCATAATGGGCATACAAGATCAAGTAATACCAACCCTAAACTACAGAAAGTTTATAATCCAAGATCCAACTGTAACTGACGACAAATGCAGGCTCTGTCATACCAAATCTGAAACCATAGAACACATTTTAACAGGCTGCTCAATCCTAGCACCATCTGAAAACCTGAAAAGACATGACAACCTTGCAAAAGTAGTACATCAAAACTCTGCATCGATGCTGGTATTCTCACTGAAATGCAACCTTACTATAAATACCGACCTGAGTCAGTATTGGAAAGTGAAAGTCACAAAGTATACTGGAACAGACCAATCCAGACAGACCATACAATTGAAAACAACAGACCAGACATTATATTTCAAGACAAAAATAATAGAAATACCTACCTTATTGACATTGCAGTACCGGCTGGCCACAACGTATCTGAAAAACAAAGAGAAAAGGTCCGAAAATACCTACCTTTGGCCGCAGAAGTTAAAACACTCTGGAATCAGGAAAAAGTGACAATTATACCAATTGTAGTAGGGGCAACTGGAGAAATACCTATAAAGTTACACACTTACCTAAAACAGCTCAACTTACCTGCCAAACTCTATATCACTCTCCAAAAAATAGCTATTCTGGGAAGCTGTCATATTGCGCGCAAAACACTTAACTGTTCTACATAAAGAAAAGGGAAATTAGTGAAGATTTGGACTACTTGCTCAGAAATGAGTCGTACCCGATCTACTTACCTGCTTGCAGTAATTATCGAAATAATAATAATAATAATAATAATAATAATAATAATAATAATAATAATAATAATAATAATAATAATAATAATAATAATAATAATAATAATAATAATAATAATAATAATAATAATAATAATAATAATAATAATAATAATAATAATAATAATAATAATAATAATAATAATAATAATAATAATAATAATAATAATAATAATAATAATAATAATAATAATAATAATAATAATAATAATAATAATAATAATAATAATAATAATAATAATAATAATAATAATAATAATAATAATAATAATAATAATAATAATAATAATAATAATAATAATAATAATAATAATAATAATAATAATAATAATAATAATAATAATAATAATAATAATAATAATAATAATAATAATAATAATAATAATAATAATAAGAATAATAATAATAATAATAATAATAATAATAATAATAATAATAATAATAATAATAATAATAATAATAATAATAATAATAATAATAATAATAATAATAATAATAATCATAATAATAATAATAATAATAATAATAATAATAATAATAATAATAATAATAATAATAATAATAATAATAATAATAATAATAATAATAATAATAATAATAATAATAATAATAATAATAATAATAATAATAATAATAATAATAATAATAATAATAATAATAATAATAATAATAATAATAATAATAATAATAATAATAATAATAATAATAATAATAATAATAATAATAATAATAATAATAATAATAATAATAATAATAATAATAATAATAATAATAATAATAATAATAATAATAATAATAATAATAATAATAATAATAAGAAATGTATACAAAAAAAGAAAACATTGAAACTGATAAATGCAGAAAATGCAGCAATAACACTGAAACAATAGAACACATTATCTCTGCCTGTCAATGCCTAGCAAACAATAAGTACCTGGAAAGACATAACAAAGTTGCAGCCATAGTTTACCAAGAACTCCTCAAAAAACATGATATCACATATGAAAGTCAAACACCCTACTATAAACTAAAACCCCCACCAGTTGTAGAAAATGACAATGTCAAGATATACTGGGATAAAACACTGCTTACGGACCGAACCGTAGAACACAACAGACCAGACATTACAATTGTGAACAAAAAAGACAAAACAGCATATCTAGTTGATATAGCGATACCCAACAACAATAACATGGACACAAAAATAAAAGAAAAAATAAACAAGTATCTACCATTATGTCGAGAAATAAAAGGGCTGTGGAAACTGGAAAGCGTTGAAGTCATACCTCTTGTTATTAGTGCCATGGGACTGGTACCTAAGAACCTAAGGACAAATTTAAAGAAACTTAATATTCCAGAAAATACCTACCATCTAATGCAGAAGTCAGTGATAATAGATACTACGCATACAGTTAGGTCGTTTCTAGAAACGTAAACACAGAGTCTGCATCTTGCCGTCAAGGCCGATGCATGCCTGTCAAAAGATCCGATAAATATCGTGGAATAAAAAAAAAAAAAAAAAAAATAATAATAATAATAATAATAATAATAATAATAATAATAATAATAATAATAATAATAATAATAATAATAATAATAATAATAATAATAATAATAATAATAATAATAATAATAATAATAATAATAATAATAATAATAATAATAATAATAATAATAATAATAATAATAATAATAATAATAATAATAATAATAATAATAATAATAATAATAATAATAATAATAATAATAATAATAATAATAATAATAATAATAATAATAATAATAATAATAATAATAATAATAATAATAATAATAATAATAATAATAATAATAATAATAATAATAATAATAATAATAATAATAATAATAATAATAAACAAAAAGCAGTACTGCTCGGTACGGCAAGGACAGTCCGAAAGTTTATCGGACAAAATCAAAAAGGAGAAAACCAGAAAGGACCCACAAGGGCACCCACAGAGCTTAATCCCTCTGACACATAGTGTCTGGGATAAGTGAATGTTCCCCTTACTCATCTAAGAGGGAGTGCGAATGGCCATGAAAGGTCAAAATCTGATAATAATAATAATAATAATAATAATAATAATACAGGTACTGGTCGGCGCTGTGGGGAAATGACAAGGAACATGACAAGAATGCTTATTGGATTGTCAAAGAGAAACAAAAAATGACGCGCATTCAAGAAATGCATGATATTGAGATTACTCGAGAAGATATAGAGTCAGCCACTAAGAAACTTGCAAACTGGAAGGCGCCCGGTATAGATAGGATACACGCTTACTGGTGGAAGAACTTTACAAGCACACACGCCACTCTTGCAATGCAACTTAACGAGGCATATATTGACCCAACAAAAGTACCCTGTTATTTTACAAAAGGTATCACCTACCTTTTGCCCAAAAACGAGAACATTGAAAATCCTCAAAATTTCAGACCTATAACGTGCTTGCCTATTATCTACAAAATTTTAACATCTATTGTGGAACAAAAAGTCAGTGCACATCTGAAAGAAAAAGACATATTAGCTTGGCAGCAAAACGGGTGCAAGTCAAGAGCTCGAGGGAGTAAGGAATGGTTGATACTAGACCAAATCGTAACAACTCAGGCCAAGCAAAGGAGAAGAAGCCTTTCGGTAGCCTGGATAGACTATCGAAAGGCTTTTGATTCTGTACCTCACTCATGGTTGCTGGAAGTCTTAGAAATTTATAAGATCAATAAAACCTTAATAACCTTTCTCAAGCACATGATGTCAAACTGGAAGACTTACATGAATGTTAACATCGGAGCGACTCAGTACACTACGGAGGGGATCGTAGTGGGGAGAGGCATTTTTCAGGGGGACAGCCTTAGCCCGCTCTGGTTTTGCCTCGCTTTGAATCCACTTAGTAGTATGCTAGAGAACAGCAACTATGGGTACACAATCAACAAAACGCCAAGTACAAAAATAAATCACCTTTTGTTTATGGACGACTTAAAGCTCTATGGCACAAACTCCGCGCAACTGACTGGGCTACTGGAGTTGGTATCAAATTTTAGCAGAGGTATTTCAATGGAGTTTGGCATCGAAAAATGTGCGTTTATTCATCTAAAGCGGGGAGAAATTCTACAAGCTGAAAATATAAGACTTATCAACGCAGACGAATTCTCTCCACTTCCCCCCGATGAGAGATACAAGTACTTAGGTATACAACAAACAATTAATATTGACCACAGACACTCAAAAGAATTAGTCGAAAAAGCTTTCAAAAATCGGTTACAACTTGTGCTTAAATCTCATCTTTACTCCTTGGCGAAGGTGACAGCGATCAACACCTGGGTAATACCTGCTGTCACTTATAGCTTTGGAGTAATCAAATGGAGTACTACCGACCTGCAGGCTTTAGACAGATCAATAAGAACATCACTAACAAAATACAGATTGCACCATCCAAATGCATCTGTCCACAGGTTGTATTTACCAAGAAATCGAGGAGGAAGGGGGCTAAGAAACTTAGAAGAAACACATAACAAAGAATGCGAGAACCTGTTCACTTACCTTAAATCCAGGGACCACCAAGTATATCGAGCTTTGACTGCTGCCGATTCTTCTTTGACGCCTTTAAGACTGGCAAACGAAGATCCAACTGAAAAAGAAAACAAAAATTACTATCAAGAAATTGAAGACCTATGGAAAAGCAAACAGTTACACGGAAGATATGCAGCATCTCTCAGCGGACCAGAAGTCGATAAAAATCTCTCAACAATGTACTTAACCAATGGAAATCTTATGATGGAAACGGAAGGATTTCTTCTTGCTATCCAAGATCAAGTTCTATGTACGAGGAATTACCGAAAATTTATACTGCGACAAGATATACCAACAGACAAATGCAGACTCTGTAAAGAAAAACCTGAAGCAGTCCAACACCTATTAGCGGGTTGTAGTTATCTTGCACCGCGAGACCACAAGAAAAGGCATGACGATGTTGCAAAAGTATTTAACCAGGCTATATGCAAGACATACGGACTAATTACCGAACTAAAGCCATACTACAAGTATGTACCAAATGAACAACACGAAAACCATAAAGCCAAAGTATACTGGGACAAAAGCATCATCACAGACAAAGAAATCGTGCATAACAAACCAGACATTGTGGTAATAGAAAACGAAGATAAAACTGCGAAAATTATCGATATAACAATACCAAACGACCACAACATTAGGGAAGCACGAACACAAAAAATCCATAAATACATAGATCTTGCGCATGAGCTAAAGGACATTTATCAACTAAAAAGTGTAACTATCCATCCACTAGTGATTTCTGCAACAGGCCTGGTTGAAACCCATTTGGAAAATGAAATAGAGCAACTAAAATTAGAAGGCATCAGAAAAGTTATCGCAACTGCACAGCAAGCTGCGATACTGGGTACATGCAGAACTGTCCGGCGAGCACTCACTCACGACTAGGTTGTTGATCTCAGGAGCCCGACCTAGCTGTGCCAATCCACAAAAGTGTGAAATTCTAAAAAAAAAAAAAAAATAATAATAATAATAATAATAATAATAATAATAATAATAATAATAATAATATTAATAATAATAATAATAATAATAATAATAATAATAATAATAATAATAATAATAATAATAATAATAATAATAATAATAATACACAGGGGAGACAAAGACAGAGGACTATGTGGACGGAAGAGATTAACGAATTTATAGTCCGATGCTATTACAGATTAACAAAACTAGAGACAATCAAAACTCCATTTAGCAAGGAATTACACAAAAGAGTCACCGAAAAATACCCTAACCTTAAAAATAAAACAGTACAGAACATAATTGACCAAAGAAGATCAGTTTTTACAAACAAAAGAATACTACCCGACACGATGCAGCGAATCAAACGAGAGGTAGGTACCGAGCTGGGTATAAACATTATAACGGAAGAACCAGAAACTGCAGATGGAACACAAGAACTCATAGTACAATCTCAGGAGCAAGATGAATTTGAAAATAACCATGTACAATACCATGAAATGAACCCACTCAGTAAGCCAAAACTCCCAAAACTTATTTATGGCCAAACAACAAACAAAATAATACAAAAAGTAGACGAAATTATACACACAAAATTGACCGAAAACACCAACATAGAAGAACTACACAGCATAATATACACAGGAGCATTGACTGTATTGAAAATCAATGGCCAAAAAATAAGTGGAATACCAGTGGTCAGCAAAACAAAACAGCCACAAGCTTGGGAAACCAGAATGACCAATCAAATAGCACAACTAAGGCGCGAAATAGGAATACTTTCTCAAAGACAAAAACCCAGCCCCAGCAAAAACGTAATAAGAAAAGCAGCAAAGATCATCACAAGGGAAAAAAACACAGATAATCCTACAGTAGTGGAAATTGTAGACTTCTTAAAGCAGAAACTCTCCGCAAAAGCTAAAAGATTGAAGAGATGTCGCGAAAGTCAAACAAGAAGGACCCAAAACAACCAATTTGTTAAAAATGAACATATATTCTACCGCACATTAAGTGAAACTGCTACAACACAAAACAGTGATCCTAAAATACCAGCAATCAAAGATATAAAAACGTTCTGGGAAAACATTTGGAGTAAACCAGTGAAACACAAACGCACGAAATGGTTACACGATGAGAGGAAGGCCGCTGCAAAGATAAGAACAATGATGGAATGGGAAGTCACAGAGAAAGAAGTGAAGGAAGCTATCACGAAAACACAAAAGTGGAAAGCTGCGGGCCCGGATTCGTTACAAAACTTCTGGTTCAAAAAGTTTAAATCAGTGCACCAGCAGCTGGGAAAATGCTTTACTTACCTACTTGAGCACCCGGAGATGACCCCTGCTTTTTTCACAACTAGAACTACTTATCTGTTACCTAAAACAAAACAATTTACAGATGATTCTGCAAAATATAGACCAATAACATGCCTACCTACTATATATAAAATACTTACCTCCATACTTAGCACAAAAATTTATACTCACCTGGATAAAAACATCCTATTGGACGAAGAACAGAAAGGGTGCAGAAAAGGATCACGAGGATGTAAAGAACAACTTGTCATAGATGCCACAATAATGTCAAATGCTAAAAAATCAAAGGGATCTCTGTATACAGCATACATCGACTACCAAAAGGCGTTTGATAGCATACCACACTCCTGGCTGTTAGAGGTGCTAGAATTGTATGGAGTTGAGAAGCACATATGTCTTTTCTTAGCGACTGCAATGACTGAATGGCGAACCCAGCTTACAATCAGATCACCAGATAAAATCGTAGATGCGGGAGTAGTAGAGATTAGACGGGGAATTTTCCAAGGGGATTCTCTCAGCCCATTATGGTTTTGTTTAGCTTTACGTCCATTAACACGCCTTCTTAATGCTGAAAATAAAGGCTACAAGATTCCTCAATCTAACCAACTTATTAGCCACCTATGGTATATGGATGACCTAAAGCTATATGCACACACCAAAAAACATCTGGAAAAATTACTTACCTGTGTGGGAAATTTTAGTACAGACATCCAAATGAAGTTCGGATTGGATAAATGCAAAATAAGCTGTATGGAGAAAGGCCTTTGGATTGAACATACAGGATATGAGGTTAACGAGATACAAGGTATTGTAACAGGCATGGGAGAAGAAGAACAGTACAAATATCTGGGGTACTTGCAGGCAAGGGATATCCAACATATATATATATATTTATCGGTTTCACAACGTTCTACGTCTTCCGATACCCAATCTCCACTCGTTTCTGTTTGCCCATAATTCATCATCTAGGCCTCTTACTCTTATTTCACTATCTATTCCTTCTCTCCAGCTTCTCCTTGGTCTTCCTCGTTTTCTTCGGCCAGTTGGTTTCCATTGTAATATTTGTTTAGGCAGTCTTCCATCATCCATTCTTTGTACATGTCCGTACCACACCAGTTGTTTTGTTCTTATATCATCCACTAGAGTACGTTCACCCACTGTCATAATTTCTCTTATTCTTTGATTGGTAACTCTTTCTCTTTTTGATTTCCCTGCTGCTCTTCTCCAATAGTCCATCTCCGTAGCGGAAAGCATTTTTTCTGTTCTATCTTTGATTGGCCATACTTCTGAGCCGTATGTAATAATACTTTTTACAATGGTGTTATATATAAGCTTTTTGTTATGTTTTGATATACTTTGGTCCCAAATTATTCCATTTAATAAAGTTATGGCTTTTCTTCCTTGTACGTTTCTATCTTTTATAGCTTTGTCTAGTGTTCCGTCAGCTGTAATTTTTAGACCCAAGTATTTATACTCATCACAGGACTGAATTCGCTGCCCAGTATTTAAGATTAGATCCTGTTTCGTTCCACCAATACACATATACTCTGTCTTATTGATATTAACCTCTAGTCCCCACTTATTGTACTCTTCTATTAGTTTTCGTGTCATATATTCGAGGTCGTCATAATCCTGAGCCACCACTATCTGATCATCGGCGAAACATAAAGTATACAAGGTGGTTTCATTCAACGGAATTCCCATGTTTTGGCATTTTCTCTTCCAGACTTTAAGGACCTGTTCCAAATATATCTTGAAGAGCGTAGGCGAGATAAAGCAACCTTGTTTAAGACCTTTATTTACTTCAAAACCTTTGGTTAGTTTTCCTTTTATTTTAACTTTTGCCTTACTATTGCGGTATAACTCTTTGATGGCCTTAATTAGTTGTACGCTTATGTTTGTCTTTTCCAACGCTTTCCAAAGTATATTTAGTGGTATACTATCATATGCCTTCTGCAAATCTACGTAAAGCAGATGGAGCTCTTGTCCGTATGCCATTTTCTTTTCAATAACTTGGGTTATACAAAAGAGATGATCTGAAGTCGATCTACCCGCCCTAAAACCAGCTTGTTCTTCTGCCTCCATATCTTTATATTCGCTCTCCACTTTATTTCTTATTATTTTGCCATATATTCTGCTTAGCGTACTAGTTACAGATATACCTCTATAATTGTCACATATATCTTTCCTTCCTTTTTTGTGTATTGTGGATATATATGACGTTTTCCACTCAGGAAAAGATTCCGTAATCTACAAAACAATTCTTCAGTGCCATATTTAATAAGTTCAGCTGGGATATTTCCGGGTCCGGCAGATTTACCGCTTTTTAAGGTTTTGCACACGTTTTTTACCTCAGATATTGTGAGGGGTACTGGAGATCCCATCGTTCTAATGATATTGTCTCTTTCGTCTTCCTTGAATTCTGCTCTATCTTCAGTTAAAAGTTTTTTAAAATGCTCATCCCATTCTTTGTCTGGTATTGGTGAAATAATATCTCTGCATGTTTCTTTGTGGATCGATCTTATAGTTTTCCAGCTTTCGGTACTTCTCCTACCTCCTAAGTAAGAATCTATTTTCTGGCACTTTTGCATCCATGATTGATTCTTCTTATCACTGATCATTCTTCTCACCTTTGATTGCGCGATTTTGTATTCTTCTCTGCTTCTAACTGTCTTTTGGGATAAGTACGTGTGATATAATTTCCTTTTTTCCTCTATTTCACTTTCAATCTCAGCATCCCACCAGTATGGTTTTGTTCTTTTAGGAGTTTCTTCCACTAATCCTAGTGCTTCTTTTGCAGCTTGATGGATGCTTAATGTGATACATTCGTATTCCTCATCTGGGGTTTCACCTGAACTTGAATTAAGTTTTTCGTTCAGTCTCCCCCTGTATAAGTTTTTTACGCTGTCATGTTCTAGGCTTAGTAGATTATATTGACAGTGATCAATTTCCTCATTCACTGTATCATCAAGATTTTGTTGATGGAGGCTTCGGCCTTGATAAGGAAAGAGAATTTTGGTCTCCAGAAAATAGTGATCACTTCCGCATGTTGATCCACGCTTTGTTCTGACATCTTGAATTTTTAGTTTTGTCTTTTGTTTAGTGATAAGATAATCAATGACGGATTTCAGGTTTTGTGAGGGTTTGGTCCAGGTATATTTGTGTATTTTCTTATGTTGGAAAAAACCGTTTTGGATTTTTAGGTCTAATTGCTCACATACTGTGATAAGCCGGTTTCCATTGTCATTAACAACATCTTCTCCATATTGGCCAACTGTCAGATCATTTACTCTGTTACCTGTTCTACTATTTAAATCTCCCAATATTACAATTTCTCTAGATGTACTTACTGCTGATATTTCATTGTGGATTTCTTCAAAAAAATTGTCTTTCACGGCTACATTTGCATCGTCATTATACGCATAGATTCCAAAAATCGTAAGTCTCATTCCTTTTATTGTTATATTCATTCTTATTAGGGATATCCAACATAAACAAGCAAAATCAGCGCTTACAGATACTTACCTTCAGAGATTACGTGCGATACTGCGTACTAAACTCCATGGCCGAAATACTGCAAAAGCTATAAATACCTACGCAACATCAGCCATATCTTACAGCTTTGGCATTATAAAATGGACAAATACAGAGCTAGAAGCGCTAAACACACAAACCAGAAAAGAATTAAGGAAGTACCGATGTCATCACCCTAAATCAGCTATTGAGAGGTTACATTTGCCACGAAAATTGGGAGGCAGAGGAATTCCAGACATAAAAATAAGACACTTCAAACAAATTTCAAACCTACGCAAATATTTTTATCAAAAAGCAGAAACTAGCAGCATGGCCGACAGATCATACGAGCCAAGCGAAGAGATTGAAACCCTGGAACAAAAAATTCAAAACTGGCGTAGTAAACCCCTACATGGAAAATATCTTGCGCGTATTGAACAAAACACGATAGACACTGCAGCGTCAACACATATCTGCGACACGGTAACATATTTCTTGAAACAGAGGGGTTTATAGCAGCAATTCAGGACCAAGTTGTAGGAACAAAGTCTTATAAGAAGCGAATCTTTCACGAAAACATTGAAAACCTAAAATGCCGCTTATGTCACTCAATGGAAGAAACCCTGGACCACATTATTGCAGGATGCTCAATGCTAGCTCCAAAAACATATCTTGATCGCCATAATAGAATGGGAAGGATAGTGCATATGAAACTTAGAGAGCAGCATATGGGACAGAAGATCGATACCCCATACTATGAGTATGAGCCACCACCCGTCTGTGAAAATAATGAAGCTAAAATACTGTGGAACAGAAAAATACAAACAGACAGGCCAGTACCAAATAATATACCTGATATAATACTTACCTTAAAAAAAGAAAACACTACTTATATCATTGATTTTGCTGTTCCACTGGGAAACAATATCCAAAAAACCTATGGTGAAAAAATTAGTAAATACTTACCTCTCCGAGATGAGATCATTCAAATGTGGCACATGGAATCAGTGACGGTAGTGCCAGTGATAATCGGAGCTGCAGGGGAAATACCGAAAAGTTTAAAAGAAAGCTTACTAAAAATAGGATTAGAATGGGAAATATACATACCTATGCAAAAGGCAGTACTGTTAGATACGTGTAGTGTAGTCCGGAGAGTGATTGGAATGAACTAAAGTATTTTAAATACATCTGAAAAGCTGATCATCTTGTCCTTAGACCGATGAATCAAAGCTTTATTTATTCCACCAAAATGGTGTGCGATCTCCCAATAATAATAATAATAATAATAATAATAATAATAATAATAATAATAATAATAATAATAATAATAATAATAATAATAATAATAATAATAATAATAATAATAATAATAATAATAATAATAATAATAATAATAATAATAATAATAATAATAATAATAATAATAATAATAATAATAATAATAATAATAATAATAATAATAATAATAATAATAATAATAATAATAATAATAATAATAATAATAATAATAATAATAATAATAATAATAATAATAATAATAATAATAATAATAATAATAATAATAATAATAATAATAATAATAATAATAATAATAATAATAATAATAATAATAATAATAATAATAAGAAATGCAAGGGCAAGGAGGCACACAAGAACAACGCCTGGGTATTAGCAACACTCCCCTTTACCCCAGCTGCAAGGGTCAAATCGGATCGGCAACCTGCAAAACAGGTGACCCGCGAGGACGAAAATCTACTTCTCCTAAATGTCGACCGGGGGCTGGCCAGGGTAACCTCCTGCCAGTCCCTAAGACTCGGTTCAGGACGCGGAGGATCGAGAGGGCCCCCACGACCGACCCCGTCGGATGAGGGGTCAAAGGCAAGGTGGAGGGGCCCAGCCGGATGGATTGCCCGATGACGACCGCGATGACCAAGGACGCTTTGAGTGGACCAATGATCTGAGAGATGACTTGCTGGAATGCTATGAGAGCAGTAGCCCAGGTCGAAGGGGATATATGGCTCGTATGCGTGAGCAGTGGAATGTTATGCATCCTGAGCATAATACATTTACTGCTCAGAGCCTGCGAGACTATGTATCCTACCTTCGGCGAAGGGGATATGTAAGAAGACCTCAACAGCCGGCAGTACCTGGGGTACAGGAATTGCAGGTACATGTGGCTGAAGAGGTACTTCCCATTGCACCAGAAGAGAGTCTTCAAGACCGCAGGGCGCTACACAAGATAAAGCGCCCGAAGCCACAAGACCTAGCTAGAGCGGACGCAGAGCTATTGAATACTCTAACAGAAGAAGCTGACATCTGGCGCATTAATTGCCTCGTCTACGAGGCAGCTTGCTCCGTGTCGCCCAGGGCGCCCAATAGGGACCCCTGCGGCGACAGGGCGCAACGCCGAGTGAAGAAGATGGAAGCAAAAATCCTCTCAGCAAGGCAGCACGCATCCCGTATACAGTGTGTGGTGGAATACAAATTGGCAGGCAGGCCTTTTACGCCAAAAGTGCGCCGCATAGCGGCCAACCTGCGACGCACCCACCACACACTGAACGAAGCACTGTTGCAGACCATCAAGCAGCAGTGCTGCGAAAGGATACGGATGTTAGTGACTGCCAAACAAAATCTAATTCGGCGGGCGAGGGGTATTTCGGAAAATAAACTATTTTTCGAGAACCCCAGTCGCCTATTTCAGGCGCCGCCGAGGATTATTAACGATCCTCCGACCGCTGAGAGGGTGTAAAACTTCTGGAGGGGTATTTACGAGGTAACTCGGCTGCTCAACGTAAACACACCAGCCCTGGCACAGTTTGAAACCTTTGTGAGGGGGTTTCCACCACCTGAGCAACTGTGCCCACCAATAACCGTGGAGGAAATTCGAAGTGCTCTTACGGGTGCTAAGAACTTTGCTGCCCCTGGGCCTGATGGAATTAACACCTACTGGTGGAAAAAATTTCCATCAACCCATGAGGCCCTTGCCCGAATTTTTAACTCCTGGGTTAATGAGGGGCAGCCAATCCCTCCCTGGTTTATTGAGGGGCGAACCGTCCTTCTCCCCAAGAACGGAGACTTGTCCGACCCAAAGAACTATCGCCCGATAACATGTTTAAACGCCTGTTACAAGATTTTTACGCGACTCTTGTACCAGCGGATACTCCAAGCCATGGGTCCCGTGTTTAGTGGAGTATACGAGCAGCGAGGGTCAAAGAAAGGCGTAGCCGGCTGCAAGGAGAACCTTCTAATAGACCGATGTGTCACACAGGACTCCTTCCAGTACAAGCGAAACCTTTTGATGACCTGGATTGATTACCGTAAGGCCTTTGACACAACTTCTCATGAACTTATTATTCACCTTTTGAGAGGCCTTGCGGTGCCAGATCCCATAGCGAGATGCATTTCAGGAATGATGCCATTTTGGAAGACCCGATTTACCATATGTACGGGTAACGCAAAGGTGTCGACTGAATTGGTGTCATTCCGACGGGGAGTGTTTCAGGGTGATTCCCTCAGCCCACTCCTCTTTTGCGTCTCGCTACTTCCGTTATCCGTTGCTTTGCGGAACACAAAGGGATACATGTGCGGTGCTCCTGGCCGTAGAACCCATAAGGTTACTCACCTCTTTTATATGGATGACCTTAAGTTCTACGCGTCGACGAAGAGAGACCTCGACCAAGCTCTTCGGGTAGTACAGGAGTATACTCATGCGATCGGGATGGAGTTTGGGTTGGATAAGTGTGCGACGGTTCAACTTAAGAAAGGACGCCATGCGGATCACACCGAGGACGCGCAACTTGTAGATGGGAGCATCCTACGACATCTGGATGCCGGAGAGACCTATACCTATCTGGGTGTTCCCCAGGGACACATCCATGATAGTGTAGCAATAAAAGGGTCTCTTCGCGACAAGTATCAGCAACGACTAAGACAAATCTGGAATTCAGAGTTGTCTGGAAAGAACAAAGTCGCTGCTACAAATATGCTTGCCGTCCCTATAATCACTTACTCCTTTGGAGTCATTAAGTGGAACGTGAACGAGTTGCGTGAAATTGACGTGAAAACCCGCAAGATGATGACTCGATACCGAAGCCATCATCCTAAGGCGTCTGTCCAACGGCTTTACTTCCCACGTTATCAGGGAGGCCGTGGACTCTTAAGTTTGGAGTGTTTACACAGACGAATAGTCCTAAGTACCGCGTGCGAAGTAATCAGAGACGAGGATCCCCTGCTATGCATGGTGCGTAACCATGAAACATTTGGGGTGGGGGCATTTCTTTTTAAAGCAGCACAAAGGGCAGCAGATGAGCTCCAAATAGTTTTCGACATAAGTCGGCGGCAGGAAAACTCCATTATACAGTTGACCTGCCAAAGACTTAAAACCACCTTAAAGAATGCAGAGGTAGACTATTTATTACGTCTACATATGGATAAGCCATTGCACAGTGTTTTCTATAAAACCATTGAAAACACTGGCTTATCCAAAAAGCTAAGCTTTGCATTCTTAAGGTCAGGTGCATTAAAGTCGGAAACTGAGGGGTTTATCATTGCTTGCCAAGACGGAGTCATCAACACCTTGGAACACCGAAGTCGCGTGATGGGTATACAGGTTCCTGATACAAGTTGTAGGGCCTGCCATAGGGCGCCGGAGACCTTATATCATTTGCTGTCCGCTTGCGGGCGCTATGCGGTCTCGGCGTATATACATCGACACAACGCAGCGTTACGGGTGCTGTATTACCATCTAAGGCACTCGTACGGTGTTGATGATGCTCCAGTGCTGCCATATGTCCCCTCTGATATTCCGTCCGTCGTGGAGAATGACAGAACCAGAATATACTGGAATTTCGCATTCCCCACACTCCGGCTTGTAAACGCTAACAAGCCTGATATAGTACTCCTTGACGAAAATGACAAAATTATGTATGTCATTGAGTTCTCGGCTCCTGCCGAGACGAACATCATTGCCAAGGAAGAAGAGAAACGGACGAAATATCAGGATCTTCTCTTTGACCTTCGCCGAGTGTACCGGGGCTATACAGTCAAGCTAGTGGTTTTGGTAATTGGAGCTCTCGGAGGCGCACGGCAGACACTGCTCTCAGCTCTCAAGACCTTGCCGGCCTGCCGTGACAGGGCAGAGCAACTTGCAGGCAACATGCAGAAAGCAGTCATCCTCGGATCATTGCGTCTACTCAGGGCACACGATGCGGAACACCGTTTCTACTAACCCCGCGGTTGGTGGGGAGTAGAAACGGTAACGGACCATCTGGCCTACTTGCACCCGTGTGAGTCGGAGCCGCGGGACCGCAAGTAAGGCCACCACAAAAAAAAAGAAAAAAAAAAAAAAATAATAATAATAATAATAATAATAATAATAATAATAATAATAATAATAATAATAATAATAATAATAATAATAATAATAATAATAATAATAATAATAATAATAATAATAATAATAATAATAATAATAATAATAATAATAATAATAATAATAATAATAATAATAATAATAATAATAATAATAATAATAATAATAATAATAATAATAATAATAATAATAATAATAATAATAATAATAATAATAATAATAATAATAATAATAATAATAATAATAATAATAATAATAATAATAATGCCTGCATGGGGGGCCCATTAAGGGCCACGGGCCGCAATCCCGCAGACCTCAGCAACCATTCGGGGGGTTAGCAACCCAACGGATGTGAATCTCTCTTGCTGTAAATACAAGAAATAAGAGATACTCGGGCGGACCGGGGCAGCTGGACCCGGGTCGGAACCGCCATCGACCCACCGCAAACGACCAAGGCAATGGACACGGACAAAGAGCACAAATCGCGCAAGCACCCCACCAAGAAGACCAAATGGTACCCCAAAATGCAGATGTTGTTGAGGCCCCGCCTCAACCCACTACGTTACAGGGGAGACCAAGGCAGCGGACAAAATGGACAGACGCCATGAACGAGTTTTTATACCGACGCTACCTTGTTCACACGAAGCTGGAGACCGTAAACACGGGATACAGCAGAGAACTGCATGCAGACGTAACACGGCAGTTCCCCGAGCTAGCACGAAAAACTATACAAAACATATTAGATCAAAAGCGAACACTAATGGCTTCACAAAAAATAGGACCCGACACCCTAAACCGAATAAGAAGAGAAGTAGAAATAGAACTAGGCGTACGCCCTGAAAACGAAGATCAACCTCAAGAAGGAGAAATAGAAATAGATAATCCATCAATAAATGAAGAAGAAAGAACAACCAGAGAAACTTTTGAGAGGTTACTACTAAAATATAACGGAATAACTCCTCACATGAGACCAAACATAACGAAACTAAAAACAAATAACAAGACAAATTCCATAATAGCCCAAGTAAACAGCATCCTTACTGAAAAAATGGAACAGGTCAACACCCTGACAGACCTCCACACATACCTTTATGTTGGTGCAGTGGCTACTGTCGAAATTAACCAAACCATACATAAAAAAAAAAAATAGGTAAGAAAGCTTGTAACCAAACAACGACACAACCACCTTGGGAAAGAAGGTTAGCCGGACAAATAGAAAAGCTCAGAAAACACATAGGACAAATGCACCAAGCGATGAAACAAACTGCAAGCGAAAAAATAAAACGAAAAGCAAATGAAATAATACACGAACACAAAAACTCTAACAACAACACCATACAAGAAGTCCTGGACCTACTTAAGCAACGATTGGCTGCCATATCAAAAAGACTACGTAGATATAAAGACAGCAGACGACGTAGAGAAGACAACAAAGAATTTGAAAGCAATGAAGGTAGGTTTTACAGACAACTCAAAGCCACAGCACATAACATCGATGACAAATACCCAGAAACTGAAGATACCATGAATTACTGGAGAAACATATGGGCGACACCAAAACAACACAAAGAAAATGCAAAATGGATAACAAAAGAAAAAGAAACACTAAAAAATAAACGAAGAATGGTATACGACCAAGTAACATTGCGGGAGGTAGAGAACGTAATACGGAGAAGCAAAAACTGGAAAGCACCAGGTGGTGACAAACTACAAAACTTCTGGATAAAAAAATTTAAAAGTACACACAACAAAATTGCAGCTATTCTTTCAGACATCATTGAACACAATACAAACCTTCCACCATTTATGACCCAAGGGGTAACATACCTTCTTCCAAAAACCACACCAACAAGTCAAAACCCAAGTAAATATAGGCCAATCACATGCCTACCAACACTTTATAAGCTCCTGACAGGAGTCATAGCTGAAAAAATATACAAGCATCTCGCAGAAAATGAACTCCTTGCATTAGAACAAAAAGGATGCACAAAATCGGCAAAGGGATGCAAAGACCAACTGGTAATTGATACAATAGTAACAGGACATGCCAAAAAACAAAAAAAGAAACTCTACACTGCATATATCGATTACCAAAAAGCCTTTGACAGCGTCCCTCACTCATGGCTTCTTGAAGTACTCGATATATATAAAATAGATCACCGAATCAGCGACCTGCTAAAGAATTTAATGAAAACATGGAAAACAACCCTAACAATCACAGCAGACAATAACCAACAAGTACTAGGCAACTTACCAATACAATGCGGAATCTTCCAAGGTGACGCACTTAGCCCATTATGGTTTTGTATGGCTCTCAACCCCCTCTCTTCCGCCCTAAAACAACAAAATAAAGGAATTATGTTAGGAACAAATGTAACACTTACCCATCTTCTCTACATGGATGACCTCAAAGCGTACGCTGAAGCGGACGGAGACCTGAAAAAGAACATTGAGTTAATAAAAAAGTTTAGTAAAGACATCAACATGACATTTGGACTTGACAAATGCCGTATCAATGTTATGGAAAAAGGAAAATGGAAACAACACGAGAGTGTGGGAATGGGAGAGGAGGAAGGAGTTATACTGGGAATGGAACAGGAGGAATTGTACAAGTATCTTGGGTACCAACAAGCTCGAGGAATCGATCAAAAACATGCCAAACAATTAATAACAGAAAACTTTAACCAAAGACTTAGAATGATAATGAAAACAAAGCTGCGGGGACGGAACATGGTCAAAGCAATCAACACCTATGCAATACCAATCCTGACCTACAGTTTTGGAGTCATATCATGGACACAAACCGAGCTTGATCAACTGAACCGCAGCGTACGAACGGTAGCAACTAAATTTCGATATCACCACCCAAGAAGTTCAGTCGAGAGGTTTCACCTTTCAAGGGAACTGGGAGGATGGGGAGTTCTGGATATTGATGAACTGCACCGAAAACAAATAAAAAACCTGCGGAGCTACTTTTACAAAAAGGCGGATGAAAATGACCTGTACTCTTTAATAATTAACAAAGATAACAAAATCACACCACTAAACCTAAACAACAGGCACATCCCGATAGAAGCAGAAGAACCTATTAACAAAGTCGACAAATGGCTGAGCAAAGAACTGCACGGACGATACCCAGCATTACTCAGACAAGCTCACATCAATGAAAAAGCTTCTCTTGACTGGTTAAAGAAAGGACAACTATTTCCAGAGACCGAAGGATTTGTAATGGCTATACAAGATCAGGTCGTAGCCACACGCAACTACCAGAAATATATAATGAAACAACAAATAGAAACAGACAAATGCCGAATGTGCGGGGAACAAACAGAATCAATAGAACATATAATAAGCGGGTGTAAAGTACTAGCCCCCAATGAATACACGAAGAGGCATGACAATGTCGGGAAAGTTGTGTACCAAGAGCTACTAAGGAAAATTAAACCGGAATTACCACACATACCCTATTATAAACTAAAACCGGAACCTGTAATTGAAGATGAAAAATATAAACTATACTGGAATAGGGAAATCATCACAGATGTACATATTGCAAGTAACAAACCTGACATAGTATTTGTAAACAAACAGACTAAGCAAACACACATCATTGACATCGCAATCCCTCTTCCAACGAACCTACAGAAAAAATATCAAGAAAAAATCTACAAATATTTACCTTTGGCGGAGGAAATCAAGGACATGTGGAGCCAAGAACGAGTAACCATCATCCCAATAGTTTTAGGAGCAACCGGAGAAACTCCGTCCACAACACTAGACAACTTAAGAAACCTGGAAATAAAAGAAAATCTATTTAGCCAAATGCAAAAAATCACTCTCATAGAAACTACAGGAATAGTACGCAAAGTTCTTAACCTACCTTAATATCTTAACCTATAAAAAATAAAAAATAAAAACTACCGTGCCAACTACCTAACTTCTTCTCCTTGTACACAGTACCGGAAAGAAATATAACTCCAGGAATATCCCTGTGGAAACCTAAAATAATAATAATAATAATAATAATAATAATAATAATAATAATAATAATAATAATAATAATAATAATAATAATAATAATAATAATAATAATAATAATAATAATAATAATAATAATAATAATAATAATAATAATAATAATAATAATAATAATAATAATAATAATAATAATAATAATAATAATAATAATAATAATAATAATAATAATAATAATAATAATAATAATAATAATAATAATAATAATAATAATAATAATAATAATAATAATAATAATAATAATAATAATAATAATAATAATAATAATAATAATAATAATAATAATAATAATAATAATAATAATAATAATAATAATAATAATAATAATAATAATAATAATAATAATAATAATAATAATAATAATAATAATAATAATAATAATAATAATAATAATAATAATAATAATAATAATAATAATAATAATAATAATAATAATAATAATAATAATAATAATAATAATAATAATAATAATAATAATAATAATAATAATAATAATAATAATAATAATAATAATAATAATAATAATAATAATAATAATAATAATAATAATAATAATAATAATAATAATAATAATAATAATAATAATAATAATAATAATAATAATAATAATAATAATAATAATAATAATAATAATAATAATAATAATAATAATAATAATAATAATAATAATAATAATAATAATAATAATAATAATAATAATAATAATAATAATAATAATAATAATAATAATAATAATAATAATAATAATAATAATAATAATAATAATAATAATAATAATAATAATAATAATAATAATAATAATAATAATAATAATAATAATAATAATAATAATAATAATAATAATAATAATAATAATAATAATAATAATAATAATAATAATAATAATAATAATAATAATAATAATAATAATAATAATAATAATAATAATAATAATAATAATAATAATAATAATAATAATAATAATAATAATAATAATAATAATAATAATAATAATAATAATAATAATAATAATAATAATAATAATAATAATAATAATAATAATAATAATAATAATAATAATAATAATAATAATAATAATAATAATAATAATAATAATAATAATAATAATAATAATAATAATAATAATAATAATAATAATAATAATAATAATAATAATAATAATAATAATAATAATAATAATAATAATAATAATAATAATAATAATAATAATAATAATAATAATAATAATAATAATAATAATAATAATAATAATAATAATAACAAACCCGTGTGGTGGCGGGTTGAAAAAGAATACCACCTCGGTAAGTCCTGCCTGGCGTAAAAGGCCCCTAAAAGGACAACCGCTGTCCGGGATAGCATCCCGAACAACGAGTAAAAATTGTCGCTATAAGGACTCGACGAAATCGCTACTCTGGCGTGGCGGGGGCTCAGGCTGACCCCGTTCGGAACCGCCCCGATGACCAGCCTGTTGCAGGAATCAGTGGAATCGGTGCTGCTGACCTGCAAATGGCAAACACCGAAGCAATGAACAGGAATCAAGAAACATCACCCCGTAGAGATGCTTTGGAAGGTCGAAGACATCCAACCACCCTACAGGGCAAGCTACGACAGAGAACAAAATGGACGGATGAAATGAATGAGTTTATATACCGTAGCTTCCTTGTCTTAACTGAGTTAGAGACAAAACCAACCAAATACAGTAAAGAACTACATGCACTTGTTACGAATCAATTTCCAGAACTACGACAAAAAACTGTCCAAAACATTCTAGACCAAAAACGTGCAATCCTAGCAACGAACAAGATATCACCTGAAGCAATGGACAGAATAAAAAACGAAGCTAGAAGAGAACTTGGGATAAATCCTACAACACCGCCGAGAAACCCAATCCATGTCCAAGAAGCTCAAGAAGAACCCTCTGATGAAGAACGACACATCGAGAACTGTTTTGAGGAAACCTATATGAAGTACTACGGAACGACACCAAACCTAAGACCGAAGCTCCCAAAATTGAAAGCAAAGATTACGCCGAAGGCGAAAATTATTATTAACCAAATCAACAATATAATTAGAAATAAATCAAAACAGAACGACGACATCACAACGATCCACAACCTTGTTTATATAGGAGCAGCAACCGCGTCAGGTCTTATACAACAGAAAACACCAAAAAAACAACAAAACAAAGAAATCTCAGAAAGCCAGACAATGCCACCATGGGAACGGAGAATCAGCAACCAAATAGATGAGCTACGCCCAAAAATAGGAAGGCTAATAAAAACACAAGAACCAACAGCAAGTAAGAAACTAAAAAACAAAGCCCAAAACATTATAAAAGAACATCAAAATGAAGAAAACAAAAATATCATTGAGATCTTAGACTTGCTCAAACAGAAACTTGCTGCGAAGTCAAAAAGACTAAGACGACTAAAGGAAAGCAACCAACGCAGACAACACAATAAGCAATTCAACGAAGATGAAAGAAAATTCTACAGGGGTCTGAACGAACAAAAGGAAAACAAACAGCAAAACGAAGACCCGGATAAAGAAGAAACTAAAACTTACTAGAGCAATATATGGTCACAAGAAAAACAACACAAACAAACATCGAAATGGATTAAAGAAGAAAAAACGAAGATGCAAAACAAAAAACAAATGAACAATCACACCGTAACAACTGAAGATGTAAAGAAAGCCATCAAAAAAACACACAGTTGGAAATCACCAGGAAAAGATGGAATACACAATTTCTGGTGGAAACAATTCACACATACACACAACAGAATAGCAGCACTATTTTCTAAAACTTTACAAGGAGAAGCGGAGACTCCAGAATTCATGACCGAAGGCATTACGTATCTACTGCCCAAAACAACACCCACAAGCAAAAGCCCAGATAAATACAGACCAATAACCTGTCTACCAACTATTTATAAAATATTCACATCTATCCTTACAGAAAAGATATATGGTCACCTGATCGAAAATAACATGCTAGCTATAGAACAAAAAGGATGCAGACGAAAAACCAAAGGGTGTAAAGAACAACTGATCATAGACACCATCATAACACAACACAAAAAGAAAGACAAAAAGTCGCTATATACCGCATACATAGATTACAAAAAAGCTTTTGACAGCGTCCCACACACCTGGCTAATTGAAGTCTTAGAAATCTACAAAATTGACCCGTATGTCTTAAACACCCTCAAAGTATCAATGGAAAAATGGAAAACAACACTAAGTATAAACACAACTAAATCCAAATTCACAATCGATAACATTGAAATAAAACGAGGTATCTTTCAAGGCGACGCGCTTAGCGCACTATGGTTTTGTATGTCAATAAACCCACTATCAAACATGCTGAATAAAACAAAGAAAGGCACAACTATAGGAAACACCATCATTAGTCACCTTCTCTATATGGATGACCTTAAAATGTATGCAGACAACAAAGAAAACATTGAAAAGCTTATCAAAACCACCAAAACGTTTAGCGAAGACATCCATATGGAATTCGGACTAGATAAATGTCGAATAAACGCAATGGAAAGAGGTAAATGGAAAAAACATGAAGGATATGACATAGGTGCAGAAAAGGGACAAATAGAAGGAATGGAAATAGACGAACTTTATAAATACCTAGGATACCAACAAGCTAGAGGAATAGATCAAAAAGAGAGCAAAGCGACACTAAGAAACCAATTTAAAGAAAGAGTACGGAAAATATTGAAAACGAAACTCAACAGCAAAAACACATCAAAAGCGATAAACACGTACGCGATATCAATCCTCACATACAGCTTTGGAGTACTTAATTGGACAGACACAGAACTTGAAGAGCTCAACAGAGACATCCGCACTCTAGGCACAAAATTTTGCAAACATCACCCTCGCAGCTCACTAGAAAGAGTAAACATACCACGAGAAAATGGAGGACAAGGTATCACAGACATAGCAAAACACAATGAAAAACAAATAAAAAATCTAAGAAAATACTTTATTGATGAAAACTCAAATAACCAAACATACCAGGCTCTAAGAAAACTAGACAACAAACTAACTCCACTAAACCTAGCAGATAACAATATCGAGCAACCTGCAGAAGATAACATAGAAGAGAGATGGAAAAGAAAAGAGCTACACGGACGCTACCCAGCAATACTGGCGCAACAACATATCAACAAACATGCTTCTTTTATGTGGCTGAAACTAGGATACCTATTTCCCGAAACAGAAGCATTCATTATAGCAATCCAAGATCAGGTTGTTGCAACACGAAACTATAAAAAATACATAATGAAAGAACACATCCCAACGGATAAATGTCGAATGTGCGGGAATCAAACCGAGTCCATCGACCATATAATAAGCGGTTGCCAAACAATGGCTCCAAAAGAATATACGAAAAGACACGACAACGTTGGGAAAGTGATCCACCAAGAACTCCTAAAGCTAAACACTGAACTAACAGAAACAACTCCCTATTATAAGTACAATCCAGAAAGCGTTATCGAAACTGAAAACTATAAGATATACTGGAACAGAGAGATAGTAACAGATATACCCATACAGCACAACAAACCAGACATGGTGTTTACAGACAAAAAATCCAAGCATACTTACCTGATAGACTTCTCCGTTCCACTAGCTACAAACCTGCAAAAGAAACACACAGAAAAAATTAATAAATACCTACCTCTCGCAAATGAAATAAAGGACATGTGGAACCAGGAAAGAGTCACCATTGTACCAATCATAATAGGAGCAACTGGAGAAATCCCGCATACCCTCTTAGACAGTCTTAAGACGCTGAACCTAAAAGAAAAAATTTATCATCAGTTGCAAAAAATAGTACTCATTGAAACTAGTGGAATTGTCAGACGAGTACTGAACGACAACACCACAAGTCATTAAATAAAACTTACCTGTTTTCTTGCATCTAATGCCGAAAAAGGTAAGAAGCCATATCCAGATACGTCTGTGGAACCTGAAAATAATAATAATAATAATAATAATAATAATAATAATAATAATAATAATAATAATAATATTAATAATAATAATAATAATAATAATAATAATAATAATAATAATAATAATAATAATAATAATAATAATAATAATAATAATAATAATAATAATAATAATAATAATAATAATAATAATAATAATAATAATAATAATAATAATAATAATAATAATAATAATAATAATAATAATAATAATAATAATAATAATAATAATAATAATAATAATAATAATAATAATAATAATAATAATAATAATAATAATAATAATAATAATAATAATAATAATAATAATAATAATAATAATAATAATAATAATAATAATAATAATGATAATAATAATAATAATAATAATAATAACATTGTAGTTGACCACCTTGACACCCTCAAACAGAAATTAGCAGTCTTGTCTCAGAGGCTGGCGAGGTATCAAAGAAGCAACAAAAGAAAAGAACAAAATAATCTATTTACCACAAGTGAAAAATACTTTTACCGAAGCTTGGAAGAGAAATCTGATCAAAATATTGTACTACCAACCAAAGATGCCATTAAAGACTTTTGGTCGGAAATATGGTCTGTCCCATTTCAACATAATGAGAATGCACATTGGATTACCAGCGAAGCTCAGAGATACAAAGAACAGAAAATGAATCCAATTGAATTCACCAAAAAAGATATTTTAGAAAGCTGTAGAAAAATGGCTAACTGGAAAGCACCAGGTCCTGATGCTATTCAAAATTTCTGGCTGAAGTCATTCTCAAATGCACACGGACATCTGGCTAAAGCTTTTAATGATATTCTCGTCAACCCCACCCATATGCCAAGATTCATGACACAAGGTACAACGCATCTGCTACCTAAAAATGAAAATACGCAGGATCCCTCACAATACCGACCTATCACCTGCCTGCCCACTACCTACAAACTTTTCTCATCAGTAATATGTAACAAAATATATACTTACCTAGATGCTAAAGAAATACTAACCTTCGAGCAAAAAGGATGCAGACGTAAGGCTATGGGATGTAAGGAACAGGCGGTGATAGATTCGATAGTACTAGAGCAAGCAAAAAGTAAATGCAGAAATATCCATATGGGCTATATAGACTATCAGAAGGCCTTTGACTCAGTTCCTCACAGTTGGCTTCTGCAAACACTCCAAATATATGGGATAGACAGCAAAATAACAGACTTCTTTAAAGAATCTATGAAGAGTTGGTCAACTTGCTTGCAAATAAAAAATGTAAAAAGCAACATCGAAGTTGGTAATATTGACCTAAAACGTGGAATATTCCAGGGTGACAGTTTTAGCGCATTATGGTTCTGCCTGGCTCTAAATCCCCTATCAAATGCAATAAACTCCACGGGCTACGGTTTCAATATCAAAACCAATAATAATTTAAAGCTAGTCAGCCACCTTTTATACATGGATGATATAAAGATATATGCTGCCACAAAGAAGCAACTAGAGACAATTATAAAGCTGGTTTACAAAATCAGCAAAGACATTGGTATGAAACTAGGAGCTAATAAATGCCAAACGGTTACCGTGCATAAAGGAAAACTTATAGAAAGTGAAGATTTGCAGCTTGACGGAGAGACAGCTATTGGGGCTATGTCAAGGGACCCATATAAATATCTTGGCTATCTTCAGACAAACAGAGTTGAACATAAAATAATCAAAGAAAAGCTTATCAAAAAATTCCAATCCCGACTGATCTCTCTACTTAAAACAGAGCTGACTTCATCAAGACTTACGAAGGCGATTAACAGCTATGCAATCCCTACTTTATCTTATTCATTTGGAGTTGTGAGATGGACCCACACAGAGCTGGAAAATGTTAATAGACAAATACGAACCAAAATGACAGCCCACAGGAAGCACCACCCGCAATCTTCCAAACACCGAATAACGCTCCCTCGCGAAGATGGAGGAAGAGGTATATTTGATATGGTTCAGCTGTGTGCACAACAAGTTGGTTCTCTTCGAAAGTACTTTTATGAAAACAACAATAACCACCTGTTTGAAGCTATTATAAATGCCGACATAAAACTGACACCACTAAACCTTAGTGAAATAAGATACTTACCGTTTCCAAATATGCTGACCAACGAACAAAAGAAAAGAGATCTGCTAGGTATGGAGCTCCATGGAAGATTTCAAAATGACCTACAAAGAGAGTCAGTTGATAAAAACGCATCGCTCTACTGGCTAAGAAAAGGTATAATCTTCCCGGAAACAGAAGGCTTTATGCTTAGCATCCAAGATAATGTTGTTAGTGCGAGAAACCACCGTAAATACATACTAAAAGAAAACATTGAAACTGATAAATGCAGAAAATGCAGCAATAACATTGAAACAATAGAACACATTATCTCTGCCTGTCAATGCCTAGCAAACAATAAGTACCTGGAAAGACATAACAAAGTTGCAGCCATAGTTTACCAAGAACTTCTCAAAAAACATGATATCACATATGAAAGTCAAACACCCTACTATAAACTAAAACCCGCACCAGTTGTAGAAAATGACAATGTCAAGATATACTGGGATAAAACACTGCTTACGGACCGAACCGTAGAACATAACAGACCAGACATTACAATTGTGAACAAAAAAGACAAAACAGCATATCTAGTTGATATAGTGATACCCAACAACAATAACATGGACACAAAAATAAAAGAAAAAATAAACAAGTATCTACCATTATGTCGAGAAATAAAAGGGCTGTGGAAACTGGAAAGCGTTGAAGTCATACCTCTTGTTATTAGTGCCATGGGACTGGTACCTAAGAACCTAAGGACAAATTTAAAGAAACTTAATATTCCAGAAAATACCTACCATCTAATGCAGAAGTCAGTGATAATAGATACTACGCATACAGTTAGGTCGTTTCTAGAAACGTAAACACAGAGTCTGCATCTTGCCGTCAAGGCCGATGCATGCCTGTCAAAAGATCCGATAAATATCGTGGAATAAAAAAAATAAAAAAAAATAAAAATAATAGTAATAATAATAATAATAATAATAATAATAATAATAATAATAATAATAATAATAATAATAATAATAATAATAATAATAATAATAATAATAATAATAATAATAATAATAATAATAATAATAATAATAATAATAATAATAATAATAATAATAATAATAATAATAATAATAATAATAATAATAATAATAATAATAATAATAATAATAATAATAATAATAATAATAATAATAATAATAATAATAATAATAATAATAATAATAATAATAATAATAATAATAATAATAATAATAATAATAATAATAATAATAATAATAATAATAATAATAATAATAATAATAATAATAATAATAATAATAATAATAATAATAATAATAATAATAATAATAATAATAATAATAATAATAATAATAATAATAATAATAATAATAATAATAATAATAATAATAATAATAATAATAATAATAATAATAATAATAATAATAATAATAATAATAATAATAATAATAATAATAATAATAATAATAATAATAATAATAATAATAATAATAATAATAATAATAATAATAATAATAATAATAATAATAATAATAATAATAATAATAATAATAATAATAATAATAATAATAATAATAATAAAAATAATAATAATAATAATAATAATAATAATAATAATAATAATAATAATAATAATAATAATAATAATAATAATAATAATAATAATAATAATAATAACGGCCAGCTTCGCCTGCATGGGGGGCCTTACGGCTTCGGGCTTGCAACCCCGCAGACCCCAGCATGCTCCAAGGGAAGGCTAACCTCCTCCCCAAGGAAGAAATGTCAATGGGTTCCAATAACCAGAAGACAAGCCTCGGAGGCGGCAGATTGTGAGGCTGCACTGCACCTGCTCGCGGGACTGTACAGCTTCTAGCAGAGGGAATCGAAGCAAGTGGCGCCCCAATGCGAAACCAAACCACAAGGTCACGCACCGAATTTGGACGTAACGCTCCACATGGAGGGAATGACTTGGGCAGACCGTTGGCCAACCCCGTCGCCTCTCCGCAACACCGGGCGAGACGTATGCGCTGGACGAGAGAAGAAAACCTAGATTTAATCCGCGCGTACTACTAGGCCACAAATCTTGAGCAACTACGTACAGGATATAGAACACGCCTGCATGATATCTGGAAGCAAATGCGATCAGATTGTGACAGAAGAGCACAACAGCTGTCTGACCAAATACGTTCTGTGCTCCGTCGAAATGTCATATCAAAAGCAGAGTTAGAACACCTTAAAATGGAAATACGCAATGAACAACAAGACCCCGAAATAGCAGATCATGAAACCCGACGTGTATCTCAAAACCCAGAACAAAGAAGAACAAGATTTTCAATTGTACCACCATTGGAACCAGGAGTTTTGAATGAACAAATAACGACCTCGTTCCAAGAACTAAATATGAGGTATTCTGGAATAGATATGTCCCTTCGACCTCAGTTACCTAAAATCAAATATAACCAGGTAACAAAGAATACTGTCCAGAGTGTAAATGAAGTTCTAGCGCGTCAACTAAGGCAAAGTAAAACACTTGATGACACATGTCA
The DNA here is from genome assembly GCA_963576565.1 of Aspidapion aeneum. Lineage (NCBI taxonomy): Eukaryota > Metazoa > Arthropoda > Insecta > Coleoptera > Brentidae > Aspidapion > Aspidapion aeneum. The sequence goes on from OY755038.1 coordinate 129,199,904, forward strand.
CCTAACGTACTGTGCGGCAGCAACAGTATGCACAATCACTGGCCTAACCATCGAAAACTCTGACTCGGCTTTTTCCCCATCTTTAAAAGTTCCACCCTGGAAAACAAGACTGGAAAAGAAAATTTCAGAATTACGCAAACAAATAGGAATAATTAATACTTACCTCACCAGCTCTGCTTCAACTCGCACCAAAAGAGCTGTAAAAAAATTGTTCAACTTCAGCACCTTAAAGATCAATCCAGGTGCAGCCTTAGGGGATATATGGATGGCCTAAAACAAATAATAGCAGCATTAGGATGCAGGCTTAGGCGACACAACGAAAGTAGTAAGCGTAAGCAGCAGAACAAACGATTTTCATCGAATGCGAAAATGTTTTTCAGAGACTTGGGGAATAGCAAACTCAGACAGGAAGGTACAATGCCTGAGGAAGAAAATATGAGGGAATTTTGGAATGGAATTTGGGGTGTGGAAAAACAGCATGAGGAGGCCTGTTGGGTTGAGGATGAGAAAAAGAGATAAGAGATGGTACCAGTAATGGAACCAATACAGATAACTATCAACAGTATTAAACAAGTAGTTCAATCTCTGGGAAACTGGAAAGCGCCGGGCATTGATAAGATTCAGGCCTACTGGTGGAAACATTTAATAAGTACACACGAGATGTTGGCTACTCAATTCTCAAAAGTCATACAAGACCCAAATATGGTTCCTGACTTTTTCACATCTGGAATAACATACATGCTCCCCAAAAGCCAAAGTACAGAGGACCCAAAGAATTTTAGACCGATCACTTGTCTGCCGGTAATATATAAAATATTTACATCAGTGGTAGAAAAAGCGATTAGTAAACACCTAAGAAGACATAGCATACTAGCAAGGGAACAGAATGGCAGTCGAAAAGGGTCCAAAGGAAGTACAGAGTGGCTCATAATAAACTCTATAGTAGGAAGGCAAGCTAGTAAAGGAAAAAGAAATATCTTAGTAGCTTGGATTGATTATAAAAAGCCTTTGACTCGGTACCTCACTCTTGGATGCTAAGAATAATGGAAATCTACAAGATCTGTCCCACCGTGATAACAGCAATAAAACACCTCATGGGAACATGGCGAATAACGCTTTCCGTCCGCTCCGCAACCCGCAGCTACATTACCAGAGCCCTGGGGATTAAGAGAGGCATTTTCCAAGGTGACAGCTGCATGGCTATTAACCCACTGAGCTTTATGCTTGAATCTAGTGGCTGTGGTTTTGTTATTCAAAGATCGCCTACTGTGAAAATATATCATCTGCTTTATATGGACGATCTAAAAACATATGCTGCTAGCCCAAAACAGCTTAATAGCCAGCTGGAACTTGTAGGAGTATTCAGTAAGGCAATCCATATGGAGTTTGGTCTGGACAAATGCGCATTTGTTCATTGCAAAAGAGGACAAATACAAGAAGCTGCAAACATAACCATTTTAGATCACAAGTTCATCTCTCCGTTAGCGATGGGAACAACCTACAAATATTTAGGAATACAACAAGCCCTAAAAACAGATGATACCAACGTAAAAGGAATGGTTCAAGAGGCATTTATTACTAGGCTTAACGCGGTACTTAAAACGGAACTATACGCAAAAAACAAAATTACTGCCATAAACATGTGGGTGGCGCCGATAGTACTAAATACCTTTGGTGTTTTAAAATGGTCTAAAACTGACCTAGAAAATTTACACTGGAAAGTCAGAACAAGCATGACTAAACATCGTATTCACCACTCACATGCATCAAGCCTCTACTTACCACGGGATAAAGGAGGCAAAGAGCTTATAAGTTTTGTATCATCATATGGATACAAGATACAAAAGTTGCAAGAGTTTTTTGACCGCACGGACTATTCTCTTTATCGAGCCATCAGAACCGCCGACAAAAACCTCTCAGCCCTAAACTTGGCAGCACCGCGACAACCTGTGGATAAACAAGCTGATAATGAGATGCTAGAGGCCTGGAAACGCAAACCGTTATACGGACGGTACCCCACTAATCTGTATGGCCCAGAAACTGACACAGAACTCTCTGTCCGATACCTCAAGGATGGTGGACTAAGAGCCGAGACAGAAGGTTTTATGACGGCTATACAAGATCAGGAAGATCCCACACGCAACTTTCTGAAGTATATTGCTAAGCAAAATATAGCGGATGAGCGGTGCAGATTGTGTCAGGGAGCTACTGAGACCATCCAGCACATTTCGTCTGCTTGTACATACTTGGCGCCACGACAATATCTAGAACGTCATAACAAGGTTCCAGGCATTGTTCACCAAGAGATCTGTAAAAAAGAAAAACTTTTAAATGAAATCAAACCTTATTATAACTATGTACCCGAAAAAATACAAGAAAATGAAAACATTCAGATCTACTGGGACACAGACATCATTACCGATCGGAGGGTTGAACACAATAGAGGCGTAGACTAATAATAAATTTAAAAAAAACAAGCACATATAATTGACATTACGATTCCACTGGACGAGAACATCCACAAGGCGAGAACAGAAAAGGTAACAAAATACGCAAAATTGGGACAAGAGCTAAAGCTTTATATCAACTAGACGGAGTATGGATTACACCAATAATAATTACTTGCAACGGACTGATAGACCGACAGCTTCAGCAAAACCTTAAAAGAATTGGTATAGAAAACCCTAATCAATTAATCGCAGAAATGCAAAGATCAGTAGTGCTTTCTACCTGTAGCATTGTTCGCTCGGTTCTGAATGAAATCCCATAAAGGAGAATCAAATAATAATAATAATAATAATAATAATAATAATAATAATAATAATAATAATAATAATAATAATAATAATAATAATAATAATAATAATAATAATAATAATAATAATAATAATAATAATAATAATAATAATAATAATAATAATAATAATAATAATAATAATAATAATAATAATAATAATAATAATAATAATAATAATAATAATAATAATAATAATAATAATAATAATAATAATAATAATAATAATAATAATAATAATAATAATAATAATAATAATAATAATAATAATAATAATAATAATAATAATAATAATAATAATAATAATAATAATAATAATAATAATAATAATAATAATAATAATAATAATAATAATAATAATAATAATAATAATAATAATAATAATAATAATAATATTAATAATAATAATAATAAGCCGCGGGACCGCAAGTAAGGCCATCCAAAAAAAAAAAAAAAAAAAAAAAAAAAAAAAAAAAAAAAAAAAAAAAATAATAATAATAATAATAATAATAATAATAATAATAATAATAATAATAATAATAATAATAATAATAATAAATAATCTACTATCTGCCACCTTGTTTATGTAGCAGCATTAACAGTCCACAAATCAATAGGTACTAATCTGGAAGAAACCAAACCCCCTCAGGGAAAAGGCGACAACAGCGCGCCGCTGGCGCCGTGGAGAAGACGGATAGAGAGTAGAATAACAACCATAAGAAAAGAAATTGCACACCTCACAAACTATATCAACCTTGCAGAACCGCCAAAAAAAGTCAAGAAAACCATAAAAGCCGTAGCTCGTAGACAAGGAATTTCTCTAAAGTGTCAACAGGCAAAAAATAAACTATTTATCTACATGGATAGACAAAAACAGAAGGTAGCCGCACTCGGAGCACGAATTCACCGGTACAACAAAAGATGTAAACGACATCACCAGAACCGAATGTACAATCAAAACCCCAAACTTTTCTACAGAAGCTTAAAAGACGAGAATGAACAAACTCTTCAGCAGCCCCCGGAAAAAGAGAAAATGGAACAATTCTGGAAAAAAATCTGGGAAGACAGCGTACACCACGATTACTCATCTCCTTGGATTAGACGGCATGAAATTAAAAACCAAAATGTCCCAGAAATGACCGAACTCTATATAACATCTCAAAATGTGGAAGACTCTTTGAAAAAGATGGGAAATTGGAAAGCACCAGGACATGACAAGATACAGGCTTACTGGTGGAAAAACTTCTCCAAAACCCACTCCTATTTAACATATAAATTTAGCAAAATGCTTGAGAGCCCCTTGATCATAGAACCTTTTCTTACCGAAGGCATAACATATATGTTGCCCAAAAATGACCAAACCAATAACCCCAAAAATTATAGGCCAATTACATGCCTTCCGGTAATATATAAAGCGTTCACTTCTGTGCTAGAAAAAGGCATTAGAGATCACCTAGAAAAGCAAAATCTGCTAGATAGAGAACAAAACGGATGTAGAAAAGGCTCTAAGGGAAGTACTGAATGGCTGATTATAGACAATGTTATAACTAACCAGGCAAAAAAGAAAAATCGAAACATTGCAATAGCATGGATAGATTATCAAAAAGCTTTTGACTCGGTCCCACACTCATGGCTTTTAAAAGTTCTGGAAATACATAAAATCGACCAAAAGATAATAACGCTTCTGCAAAACATGATGAGCCACTGGTCTACAAGAATGAGTGTTGGGGTCGGAGAAATAAGCTATAAAACAGACAAAATCAAAATAGCGCGCGGAATTTTCCAGGGCGATAGTCTGAGTCCTTTGTGGTTTTGTCTCGCAATAAACCCCTTATGTCAAATGCTTAAGGAAAGCTCCCATGGAACACCTGAAAGAAAAATAACTAATTTGTTTTTTATGGACGATATCAAACTCTATGGGAAAAATATCGAAGAAGTAGGTGAATTGTCAAAGAGTTTAGTAACACCATTAAAATGAACTTTGGGCTTAACAAATGTGCATACATAGATGTAAAAAAAGGAAAAATTATTGAGAGCAACGGCCTCACAATGCTAGACAATACCGAATTTCCACCACTACCTGAAGGGGAAAATTACAAATACCTAGGGATTTACCAGGCTCTAACGACAGACGACAAAAAGGCTCGGGAAAATTATGCGACAAACCTCATGAATCGAGTAAGGTTAATTTTAAAGACAGAACTATATGCTAAAGCGAAAATAACTGCCATCAACCAATGGGCTGTGCCTGTATTAACGAATACGTTTGGAGTCTTACGCTGGACAGCAACGGACCTGGAACAGCTGGACAGAAAAATAAGAGTTTTATTAACTAAATACCGTCTTCACCACCCCAACGCATCAATGAACAGACTCTACATACCTAGGCAAAAAGGAGGACGTGGACTAAAGAATATGGCTATCATGCATACTAACATCACGAAAAAACTACACAATTACTTAACACAAAATACTTACCAGTTGCATCGAGCCGTTGCTCAGGTAGATACCAATTTGTCAGCGATGAGTCTGGCGCTCCCCTTTCAACCTAAAACAGAAAACACAATTAATAAATTAGAAGAAGAATGGAGAGCGAAAGAGATGCATGGGAGATATGCGGCAGCGTTGAGCTCAGATGAAGTGGATAGATCTATGTCTGTAAAGTATCTGACCAATGGTAATTTAATGGCAGAAACAGAAGGATTCCTGCAAGCTATACAAGACCAAGTGATACCTACCAGAAACTATCGAAAGTACGTTACCAAACAAAGTGTTGAAAATGAAATATGTAGACTTTGCGCAGAGACAACCGAATCAATACAGCATCTGACGGCAGCATGTAGCTTTCTAGCCCCTAGAGACTATCTCGCACGCCACAATAACGTCGCTAACATTATTCACCAAAACATTGCCTTAAAAGAAAAATTGATAAATGAGGACTTACCATGGTATAAATACAAACCAGAAAAAATCTTGGAAAATGAATATGTAAAACTTACCTGGGATCTTGAGGTTATTACTGATCGTACTGTGCGTCACAACAGGCCCGACATTCTCCTCACCTACAAAACCGAAAACAAAGCTTACATCATAGACATAACTATTCCCCTAGATGATAACATAAGAAAAAGCAGAACGGAAAAATTAACAAAGTACCAAGAATTGGGACAAGAACTAAAAAGAATATACAAACTTACCTTAATAGAAACACTCCCGATCGTTATCTCCTGCAATGGATTGGTCGATAAGCAGCTCAAAAAAAACCTAGAGAAAATAAAATTACCTTTAGTACATTGTATTATATCCGAAATGCAAAAAGCTGCAATACTGACCACATGTAGCACTATACGAAAGGTTCTAAACAACCAGGGTTAGCCTTGTTGATTCGAAAATTGGATCCCGAAGTTAACCTCTCACTCCAGAATAAATCTGTGAATATTAAAAAAAAAAAAAAAAAAAAAAAAAAAAAAAATAATAATAATAATAATAATAATAATAATAATAATAATAATAATAATAATAATAATAATAATAATAATAATAATAATAATAATAATAATTATAATAATAATAATAATAATAATAATAATAATAATAATAATAATAATAATAATAATAATAATAATAATAATAATAATAATAATAATAATAATAATAATAATAATAATAATAATAATAATAATAATAATAATAATAATAATAATAATAATAATAATAATAATAATAATAATAATTTAAGATTTTTACGCGACTCTTGTACCAGCGGATACTCCAAGCCATGGGTCCCGTGTTTAGTGGAGTATACGAGCAGCGAGGGTCAAAGAAAGGCGTAGCCGGCTGCAAGGAGAACCTTCTAATAGACCGATGTGTCACACAGGACTCCTTCCAGTACAAGCGAAACCTTTTAATGACCTGGATTGATTACCGTAAGGCCTTTGACACAACTTCTCATGAACTTATTATTCACCTTTTGAGAGGCCTTGCGGTGCCAGATCCCATAGCGAGATGCATTTCAGGAATGATGCCATTTTGGAAGACCCGATTTACCATATGTACGGGTAACGCAAAGGTGTCGACTGAATTGGTGTCATTCCGACGGGGAGTGTTTCAGGGTGATTCCCTCAGCCCACTCCTCTTTTGCGTCTCGCTACTTCCGTTATCCGTTGCTTTGCGGAACACAAAGGGATACATGTGCGGTGCTCCTGGCCGTAGAACCCATAAGGTTACTCACCTCTTTTATATGGATGACCTTAAGTTCTACGCGTCGACGAAGAGAGACCTCGACCAAGCTCTTCGGGTAGTACAGGAGTATACTCATGCGATCGGGATGGAGTTTGGGTTGGATAAGTGTGCGACGGTTCAACTTAAGAAAGGACGCCATGCGGATCACGCCGAGGACGCGCAACTTGTAGATGGGAGCATCCTACGACATCTGGATGCCGGAGAGACCTATACCTATCTGGGTGTTCCCCAGGGACACATCCATGATAGTGTAGCAATAAAAGGGTCTCTTCGCGACAAGTATCAGCAACGACTAAGACAAATCTGGAATTCAGAGTTGTCTGGAAAGAACAAAGTCGCTGCTACAAATATGCTTGCCGTCCCTATAATCACTTACTCCTTTGGAGTCATTAAGTGGAACGTGAACGAGTTGCGTGAAATTGACGTGAAAACCCGCAAGATGATGACTCGATACCGAAGCCATCATCCTAAGGCGTCTGTCCAACGGCTTTACTTCCCACGTTATCAGGGAGGCCGTGGACTCTTAAGTTTGGAGTGTTTACACAGACGAATAGTCCTAAGTACCGCGTGCGAAGTAATCAGAGACGAGGATCCCCTGCTATGCATGGCGCGTAACCATGAAACATTTGGGGTGGGGGCATTTCTTTTTAAAGCAGCACAAAGAGCAGCAGATGAGCTCCAAATAGTTTTCGACATAAGTCGGCGGCAGGAAAACTCCATTACACAGTTGACCTGCCAAAGACTTAAAACCACCTTAAAGAATGCAGAGGTAGACTATTTATTACGTCTACATATGGATAAGCCATTGCACAGTGTTTTCTATAAAACCATTGAAAACACTGGCTTATCCAAAAAGCTAAGCTTTGCATTCTTAAGGTCAGGTGCATTAAAGTCGGAAACTGAGGGGTTTATCATTGCTTGCCAAGACGGAGTCATCAACACCTTGGAACACCGAAGTCGCGTGATGCGTATACAGGTTCCTGATACAAGTTGTAGGGCCTGCCATAGGGCGCCGGAGACCTTATATCATTTGCTGTCCGCTTGCGGGCGCTATGCGGTCTCGGCGTATATCCATCGACACAACGCAGCGTTACGGGTGCTGTATTACCATCTAAGGCACTCGTACGGTGTTGATGATGCTCCAGTGCTGCCATATGTCCCCTCTGATATTCCGTCCGTCGTGGAGAATGACAGAACCAGAATATACTGGAATTTCGCATTCCCCACACTCCGGCTTGTAAACGCTAACAAGCCGGATATAGTACTCCTTGACAAAAATGACAAAATTATGTATGTCATTGAGTTCTCGGCTCCTGCCGAGACGAACATCATTGCCAAGGAAGAAGAGAAACGGACGAAATATCAGGATCTTCTCTTTGACCTTCGCCGAGTGTACCGGGGCTATACAGTCAAGCTAGTGGTTTTGGTAATTGGAGCTCTCGGAGGCGCACGGCAGACACTGCTCTCAGCTCTCAAGACCTTGCCGGCCTGCCGTGACAGGGCAGAGCAACTTGCAGGCAACATGCAGAAAGCAGTCATCCTCGGATCATTGCGTCTACTCAGGGCACACGATGCGGAACACCGTTTCTACTAACCCCGCGGTTGGTGGGGAGTAGAAACGGTAACGGACCATCTGGCCTACTTGCACCCGTGTGAGTCGGAGCCGCGGGACCGCAAGTAAGGCCACCACAAAAAAAAAAAAAAAAAAAAAAAAAAAAAAAAAAATAATAATAATAATAATAATAATAATAATAATAATAATAATAATAATAATAATAATAATAATAATAATAATAATAATAATAATAATAATAATAATAATAATAATAATAATAATAATGTGGATGGGTGGACTATAGGAAGGCGTTCGATACAACGTCTCACGCTGTGCTGTGCGTTGTTCTCGAGCAGCTCAAAGTACCAATATATCTTCAAGAGGCAATTAAAGGTCTTTGGAAAACAAGATTCGTAATTGGAAAGCAAACGACCGGACACAACGCATACTCCAGGGGCGTATTCCGGGGGGACTCACTGAGCCCTCTACTGTTCTGTATATCCTTGCTTCCCTTATCGGTGGCATTACGCAGATGTTCGGGGTACAAACAGGTCGGAGAAACCATACCGTCACACATTTATTTTATATGGACGATGTTAAGCTATATATGCATAACAAAAAAGACCTAGAGATTGCACTCAATATCGTCCAACAGTTCAGCAAAGACGTAGGTATGGAGCTCAGCTTTGAAAAATGCGCGGTGTTTCACTTGGTTCAGGGCAGAGCGACGGATCAGCCGGAAGATGTGCATTTAACTGACGGGGGAGTGATAAGTCACCTAGTAGCTAGACAAACTTACACCTATTTAGGCGTAGACCAAAATAAAATGCATATGACAGAAACCCTAAAACTAAAGCTTTCTGAAAAATACAGAGAACTAACACGAAAAATATGCTCATCGGAACTTAATGGTAAAAACAAAGTCAGCAAAATCAGCACACAACGCTCTTGCACTACCAATTCTCCAATACACCTTCGGAAGCGTCAAATGGACGGTAGACGAAGTTAAACGCCTGGATCGCGAAACACGCAGCATCATGAACGAGATGCGCTGTCACCATCCAAATGCGTCAACCACTACCAATTCTCCAATACACCTTCGGAAGCGTCAAATGGACGGTAGACGAAGTTAAACGCCTGGATCGCGAAACACGCAGCATCATGAACGAGATGCGCTGTCACCATCCAAATGCGTCAACGCAAAGGATATATCTATCGCGTCAGCATGGAGGGAGAGGCCTCCTTAGCGTTGAAGAACAACACAACAAATCGGTAATGATGACAGCCCACCGTATTGCAAGTAGCGAGGATAGCCTTCTACGCCTTGTAAGAGATCATGAACGCCACAATAAAGGGGCTTTTCTATATCGAGCTGCTGAAAGAGCTGCACAACATAACGATGAGTCAGCAGCAGCTAAAAAATCTAATAATGAAAAAACAGCTCGAAGGGCGGCTCACGGGGCACTCTGCAAAACTACTGCATGGAGTGTCCTACAGAAACATTGAACAGCAGCAACTCTCACGCAAGCTTACCTTCAGCTTTTTGAACTCCGCAGGACTGAGAGGAGAGACTGAGGGTTTCATTATAGCTGTACAGGACGGAGTGTACAATACATTAGAATATAGAGCAACGGTCTTGCTTGCTTGCTTGCCCTGTTTACGCGCGCACGCACTGTATCAATCGGTTCGGTTGCGGCACTCAAGTTTACTGCTTCCTGCGAAAATATTACAATATAGACGACACTTACATACCCCCATATACAATGTCCGAAGTTGAAACCGAAGTATCCAATGAAAGATGCCAGATACTATGGAATTTCTCATTTGCCACCACTGCCCGAATCACCGCAAACAAGCCTGACATGGTTCTAAAGGACTTTGGGGACAGAATGATGTACGTTGTGGAATTTTCATCACCGGCCGAAACCAACATAACTGAAAAAGAAAGGGAAAAAGCAGACAAATACAGAGATCTAATGTATCACCTGAAAAGTGCCTACCCAGAATTCCAGATCGTGTTTATCCCAATTATCATCGGTGTGCTTGGCGGAATGTCAGAAAAAGTGATTCAGCACCTGAAAAAAATTAGAGCAATCGGTAATGAAGCAAGTAGCATCGCAAAACAAATGCAAAAAACAATAATCCTTGGGTCGTTACATACGCTTAGGTTTTTTGAGGCCAGCCGCACAACCAGCTGACCAAATCTCCACCGCAGATTACCTATCCTTACTCAGGACGTAGTCTGTGCGACTCCGGCGATGCGTAGAGACAATTGTCCTCGCGGACTGCGCAACAGCCAACAAAAAAAAAATAATAATAATAATAATAATAACTTGTCATGACAATAATTTTGTTCAGACTTTTTTAAATAGACTGATAGACTCTGTATTTACTATTTATAAGTAACTATCTTAAAAAATCAAATACAGTGGCGTCCTGGCCTAAGTTGTGGCCTAAAACCAAAATATTGGGTCCACACCTAAGGAGCCGCTGAATATTGCATTGTAGAAAATTTTGTTTTCTCAAAAAAGATTATTTACATTTAGTGGAGTTAACTTAGCTATTAAGATCCAGCAAAAGTAAAGGCTGCATTCGTTTGACCTACTTTTTAACGTTTGGGTTATAACAAAGTCGTTTTTAATAGGTTATGGTAGTGACTACTAGGAATAGCAGATAAGTTTTATAGATTGTTAATTATGAAGTTTTATCATCCTAATTTTAAATATGTGCTTGAACCTAGTTTTCAATATCTAGATTTATGGGACCTGCAAAATTTGTGGGTAAGTTTTTGTTCTTTATTTGTATAAACTTGATGTTTACAATTCCAAGCACTTATTTTTAATGTTAGTTTTACACTTGGTATTTTTGTTTTTAGATGAAAAATGCTTGAGAATAAACTTAGGTTCGAAACGGTTAGGGTTAAAATTTAATTTTTTAATGAATAAACAAATTTCTTAAAATAGAGATCTTTTTTTGATCAAAATTTTAGAGTTTTAAGTGTGGAGTAAAGGACAAAACCCACCAAATCAGTTTTATCATTGGTCAATCGATCGTGTCTGTCGACTACGAATTTACTCGCAGGCCGCCCAAGTGTGTGAAATTCACCGTGCGAACGGCAAAGCCTGGTATTCCAAGCTCTTAACTGGGCAATTTAATTAACCAAACAATAAAAACAAAAAAGGCACCACAATTTACCTTAAGTATTTTAAAATAAGCAAAAAGAAAAAAATTCTAATTAATCCTAAAGTAACTAATCTAAGTAGGGCAAAGGGCATAATTTAGATGCAGGCCTTTGTAAAATCCCATTCTTTATTTTTACGTTAGCTACCCGTCAAATACTATCGGCACACGGGTGTACCTCACTTACTCTGGCAAGTAACCAACGAAGTGGAAAATTGAGCTTATCTTTAATGACTTCTCCAACTTTGAATGAATTATGTTTGTCCATTTTGAAAGTTGCTGAAGTGGATTTAGTTGATCATGATGCCAACGCGTCCAGAAATCAGTAAAGTTTTTGCACCATTACTCAACTTTGCAGTGTTAATTTTTATATCAGAAAAGTCTTTAGAGGGTAGAGCAGTAAGTGGCTTTAGAGTTAAGAAATGCCCTGCAGTCAAAGCTGAGATGTTGTTAGGGTCACTACTCACTGGCTGCGAAGGTCTGAAGTTCAATGGAGTCTCAACATTACAGAGTACCGTAGATATTTGCTCAAAAGTTAGGACTTGCAGACCAACAGCTCGAACCAAATGATGCTTCATGCTACACACGCCAGCCTCCCACAGCCCATCAAAATTGGGTGCAGAAGGGGGGTTAAAATACCATTTCACCCTTTCTGCTTTAAGTGCCCGTTTCATAAGCTAGGTTTATTGCCTATTCGCCCTCTACGTGCTATAAAATGTTACAAAGCATCAATAAAAGCACCACCAGATAGATCTGACACTAATCCTAGATGCAAACTTAAGCCTTGTGCGATTTATTACCTCTGCCTTTTAAATTGGGAAGGTGCGAAATTTACTCCAACTCCCTGGAAGGCTTAGATTTGGGATACACGCCCAGAAGGTTATCACTCATATAAGGCACTATGGGTTTGGGATCCAGTCAAAGACATCTTATGCAATGAGAAAAACATCCTCGAATAGCGTTCTTGGCTGACAAAATCCAAAATTTTTGCATAATCTACAAATACAATGTCTGGAAACTTGGATGTAGGTATTTTTCGTGAAGGTAAAAAATAACTAATAACTCGGTAAGTCGATGCTTTTGAGGAACTAGCAAAGGGAATTTTTATCATAAGGCAATGTTTTCGAGTGGGTTAAACGCCCGCCGACCCTGAGAAAACCTTTTTTTTTTTTTACGGGTATGCGCACTCGCAAGGAGATCCCTATCACGCTCGACAAGCGGCAAGTGCGCGGAAATGTTGGTGTGTGTTGGCTTTGAAACGGTTCAGGTTGTAACCTGCAGGGAAAACTGTCGCAGGGAGTTTATCCCACAGCGATGCTGTTCTCCAGAGATATGAATTCTGATATAATGAGGTTCTTGGTGCCTCTATTTTGACAGTAAATTGATGGTTACCGTCTGTTTGACGTGTTCGCCTAGTAGGTGCTACTCCCGGGGGGATCATACGTGCCAACTCTTTAGAGCATTTTCCGTGATAATACCTGTAGAAGAGAGAGAGATCGCCCACAGTTCTTCGATGTTCGAGACTATCCAAGCTACGGGTAAGTGCGGGGTCATTGATCAGCTTGATAGCTCGCTTTTGCACGGTGTTCAAAAGCATTAAGGTATGTTTGGGTGCCGCACTCCATATATGTGAGCAGTACTCCATAGTTGGTCGAATCTGGACTTTGTAGAGTGTCAGCAGTTGGCTTGGTGTATACAGATGTCTTGTACGAAATAGCACCCCAAGCTTTTGGGACGCCCTTTTAGCTATATCTGCCACGTGACTGTGCCAAGACATGTTGGTCTCTGCTGTGACTCCTAAGATGTTCAACTGGCTCTGCAATGTGACAGCACTTCTAGATAGCATGATGTTTGGCTCACCGGTGCTGGTCTTTTTTGAAAACAGGGCTGCTTGGGTTTTCTGCGCGTTGAACTGTACAAGGTTTTTGTTGCCCCAGTCCTCTATTATCTCCAGGTCGTTATTTATCTGCGATATTTGAGTTAGTCTAAGATGATGGAATTCACGTGCGGATAGACACTTAGTGGGTGGTATGTCTGAGGAGACTACATTGCCATCATCTGCAAAGCAATAAAGTGGATTTATTGTTTTATCTATGAGGTCATTTATGTAAATCAGAAAAAGTGTTGGCGAAAGGATTGCTCCCTGTGGCACACCAGCATTTATTTGGTAAGAGTTGGAGTTCCGGCCATCCAGTGCAACATAAATAGATCTATCCTTAAGGTAACTTTCAAACCAAGTGCAAAGTCTCGGCGACAATCCCGTTGCTTTGAGCTTGTTGAGCAGATTTTCATGCCAGACTTTATAGAATGCTTTAGATATATCTAAGGCAATTGTTCTTGTTTCACCTCGCAACTCAATCGCTTTTTGCCATAAGTGAGTGACGTATGTAAGTAAATCGCCAGTTGATCTATATTTTCGAAATCCGTATTGCTTGTCGTTGATAATTTTGTATTTTTCCAAGTACTTGGTTAGGTGATTGTTCACAACTCTTTCCATTACTTTTGATATCACCGGAAGTAGAGCAATTGGTCTATAGTTTAACGGATCTGTCTTTTTTCCTTTCTTTGGAATGGGTTGCACTGCGGCAGACTTCCATGATGATGGATATACTCCTTGCCTATAAGATAAATTGAATAATTTTGCGAAAGTTGGGGTGAGTTCGCTAGCACAATTTTTGAGTACTATCGCGGGAATGCCATCTGGACCCATTGCTTTGTTTGTATCCAACTTTTTAAGGGATTTTCTTATTTCTCTGTGACAAAAGGGTACCTCTGGCATACTGTGGGAAACCCTTTCAATGAACGGTGGAGTTTTTCCATTTGGCACTGTTAGGTTTGAGTTGGAGGAAAAGATTTTGGCCAGCATATTGGCTTTTTCCTCTGATGTTGTGGCTAAGTGAGTATTTTTATCTGTAAGTGGTGGTATGGATGACTTGGTGAAGTTTGATCCAACGGCTTTTGCAAGAGACCAAAAGGACCTAGAACTACTTGGACAATTCAGCAACCTGTTTTTTATTCTTTAATTGTATGTTTCTTTGGCGGCATCAATAGTAATTTTGCAACTATTTCTGGCTTCTATAAATTATGTGTAGTTTTGAGCGGTTTGTTGTCGTTTCCAAAGGTTATATGCTCTGTGTTTTTTCTGTACATCCATTTGACACTGGCTGTTGAACCAAGGTTTTGCATTAGCTCTGCGTTTTATTGTATGTGGGATATATGCATCCATTCCAGATAAGATTACTTTTGTTATTTCATTACAGCAAATAGTGGGATCAGCTGTTTTAAAGCAAATCTCTTGCCATGGAAAATCCAGGTAAAACTGTTTAAGGTCATTTCATTTTGCCGATTTATAGTGCCACATTTTACGACAAAGTGATTGTTGGCTTGGCGGTATGAACATTTCGCACTTTGTTCTTATAAGTTTATGATCGGATGAAGTGGGGGATCTACTTGAATTGTGTACAAGTCAGGATTTGTAGTTAGAAACAAGTCTAAAAGCGCTGCAAATTCACCCCTTTCTGAGATACGGGTAGGTTCATCGACAAGCTGCGTTAGACCACAACTTATGGCAAAAGCTTCTGCTTCCCTGCCTTCATTATCTGTTTTGTTGTGGTGTTTTAGCCAGGGTATATTGTGGACGTTGAAATCGCCTAAAAAAACAATTTCCGCATGTGGATAGTTAGACTGTATACTATCACAGTTTTCGGATAATGTCGCAAAAAAGTTTTGATACTCGGTGTTACTTGGCGGTCGGTAGAGGCAGCAAATGAACTTGGTCGATGACTTTGAGGTGAATTTCAGCCATATGATATCGAGGTTCGCTGGTTCTAGCTTCTCCTCTCGATGACATGAAAGGTCATTTTTAATGTACACACAGATCCCAAAATTATGTCGAAATCGGTGGTGTAGGTCATAGCCGGGATAAAGATAGTTCACAATAGGTGTTGCAGAACTGATTTTAGTTTCAGTGAGAACAAGGATATCAGGTCTTTGTTCTTCAATATGTTGGTGAACTGAATTCATGTTGGTACTTAATCCTCTTATATTGCTAAAATCAATTCTGAGTTGAGTTTTTGGTCTTCTTTTAATATCTTTGCATGAAGGACCCCCAGGATCACCCGACGCCCGGAGATCCGAGTGGTCGGGTATTTTACCTCCGGAATATTTTGATCCTGGATGCGCCATCATGCTATCTGTTACTCATTGTTGGAACCGGACTGCCAGCGCAGTAGCGGAACGTGGTGATACCACTTAGCGGTACTCACTTCTGGCATGGTGCGTCTACCACCTACTAAGAGCAATCGGTACCTTGATGATCAACAAAGATTTTTCAGCAAATTTATTTTTATTTAGGTTTAAAATAGTTTTAGAAAAGGCCTCTGTGAACTTGCTTAGCAAGACACAGAAAAGCCTCATTTAAATCTTCCTCACACAAGGCGCCCAAAGGGAGAGACATAGACATTTCATTAATCCTCAAAATCTTTCTTAAAAAAATATCGATTAAATACTCCTTAAGGATCCGAAATACCAATAAATTTGAACTTGTCCTTTTTTTTCTTCCAAACATCCTAAGGCGGTATCTGCCGATAAATAAGCAGACCAGTGCTGCGAAGATATTCAAAGAAAGGCAGTACCAACAAACCACGTTGGATGTTCAAGTATTTGTAAAGGATAAAGTCCTCTACTAGCGCAATCAGCCGGATTATCAGTTGTCGGAACGTAACGCCAGTTTTTGGGAGAAATTTTGCCTTGAATATGACTGACCAGGTTACTGATAAATGATTGCCACCTATAAGCAGAAGATTTGATCCAAGCCAATGTCTCCTTTAAATCAGACTATGCAAATGTGTTTCATATCAAAATTTTATCTCCAAATGTGTTACGTAAAAAATCTACCAAATTTGACTATAGAACGGTTGCGTAGAGCTCTAAAAGTAACTCCTTTTAGAGGAGCAACCTTTGAATTTGCAGTAAAAAAATAAATTTTGTACTCGCCATTCACAAAAACATGAAAATAAATTACTGCTCCATAACGTCTTTCACTCGCATCGCAAAAAAATGCATTTCGCTATTAATATCAAGCACAGGTATGTTACGAGAAAGTTTTAACGAAGACAAAGAACCCAGCTCACACTGAAATCTTTTCCATTTTTCAGTGATTTCTGGTGGTGATTCATAATTCCAATCCAGACCTAAACCCCACAATTCCTGAATAAGTTTCAGGGCAAACAAAGTGGTACAATTATGCCTAAAGGATCAAACATCCTGGCTAAGTTCGATAAAATCGATCTTTTTGTGCACCCATTACTTGAAAAATCGCCAATTTTATAGGTGAGAACTATCAAAAGCTGCCTGCCATTATAAATCAAGGACTCTAAGACACGAATGAGCTTCTGTACCAAACGAAATGGGTTGCTTATGCTCGAGAGTTGTATCAGATAAAACGTCACTACAATTACTGAAATTGTTTGGTTTTCGTATCCCTGTGACATAACTTAGCTTTGGTTTCGTGGGTTGTGGGATAGGCTTTGATGAAGAAATTTTTTTTCCTTAGGACGTTACGCCAGTGTATTCTAGCTTTTCTAACCCTGTATAAACAGAACACATTATAAGTTTTGGGCCTAAATTATTTTTCACAAAAAAAACTTTGAATATATAAATGGCAATGTAACTTACTTTGGAATCTGTCAATGATGCCTGGAAAGTATGGTCAGTGGTCGATCACCCTCACTGCTTAAGAACAATATCTTTAGCATGTTGGAAATAATAATAATTATTCTCTTTAAAAACTTTTTTCCCCTTTTTTGGAATTTTAGTGGGAATGATTTGCATAAAAAAGTTGGGTTATGTGGCATTACATATTGATTTGGGTAATTGATTTTTTATAAGCTGTCCACATATTTATTTCCAGTTGGCCAGATTTATTTTTTGATGATCACAGAATAACTTTATGGTAGTGATCTTACTCTATATATAGTTAAAAACAAAAAAAAATCATTTTTTAAATTAAAAAAAAAAACAAAAATTGTAAGAAAAAATATTGACCTTTCCCGATATATGTACATACAACCAAGCACCAAAGAAAATTACATTATCAAAGTTAACTTTTTTGATTACAAACAAATATATAAATATTTTCAGTTAAAAAAATTTTCTTTTAAAAAACTTTGCTCCCTTATTTTTCTCTCACTCTCTCAGTTAAAACCTAGAAAGAGAGAAAAAAATATAAAAAGGAGACAATAGCAAACATATTAAAACAAACTTCTACAACTAAATCTCAGACATGTCAAATATCACACATTTATCACAGAAGCATTAGACAGAATAGGTATCTAGGTGCTGTTATAAATTTTGTACTTATCTAATAAATTACAATAAAGATTACTAAGTCCCTTTACGTCAGTCCTCGAGTTAACTGTATTATGTAGTTGTATTTGTATCTTTTAGTATAATTAGGTTCATTATCTAATATTTCGGTGTTTTCAAACTGAAAGTGATGTTGGTTATCGAAATGATGCTTAGAAAGAGCTGTCTCTTCGGAGTCGTATCTTTTTTCATTTTTACAATGGTTTTTGTGTTGTTGAATATGTCTCTCTAAGTACTGCTTGGTTTGCCCGACATAAGACTTACAACATTGACAAGGTATTTGATAAATAAGATTAGATTTTTTATTATTATTGCGGAATCTTTAAGTTTTGTAAAAAAACATTGTGTTGTCCTAACATTATAGAAAGCCAGTTCCGTATTTATATCCTTGAAGCATTGTTTAATTTTCTGAGATAGATCTTCTATGTATGGAAATTTGAAATAGATATTATCAGGTTTGACTAAGGAGGGATTTTTGTTATTAAAGTTGTTAATTGACCTATTAATGACGTTGGAAGGATAGTTATTATTTTTTAGTAAATTTTTTATTTTTATTATATTTTCATTATGAAATTTGGGGCTGCTGAGCTTGGCTGCCCGATGCAGAAGTCCATTTATGACACCGAATTTATTAGTAACTGGGTGGTTTGAGTATAAAGAGCTGCTAAACAAGAGTCATCTACAAAAATCTAGAAAAAAGAAATATAAAAGAGCAATTGTTTTATCACCTCAGTTATAACATAATTCATAACTAAATTGACCAATAAAGGGCTAGCTGGATTAACCATTGCCGTACCATATTTTTGTAGATATATCTTTTGGTCAAACGTGAAATAGCTAGTGTCAAAACAAAAATCAATGATTTCTAACAATGTTTTTTTAGGAATGTCAGTGTAATTAGATATGTATTTGAACTGTTTGATGATTAGGTCTTTGACTAATTGTTTAGGTATATTAGTGAACAAACCAACAACATTAAGAGATATTAAAATGTAGTTACTTGGGACTGATTTTTGTTGTATGAGTTCCACAAATTGGAATGAGTGTTTAATATTATACTGAAAAGTAGTTCTGAAGGGAGACAATACATTATGAAGATGTTTAGCTAAATTATAACCTGAAGAACCTATACAGCTTACCACAGGTCGAAGATGCAAACCTTGTGTGTGAGTTTTTCGGAGGCAGTACAATTTTGGTGATGTGGCATTAGTAGTTTTCATATTCTTCTCCTCTTGTTCTGTTATTAAACCTTCCTTTCTTAAGTTTGTGATGGTTTGATTAGGTAGAGAGCTTAGAGAGTGAGAGGGAAATAAGGGAGGAAAGTTAAAAAAAAATTAACTGAAAATATCTATATATTTGTTTGTAATCGAAAAAGTTAGCTTTGATAATGTAATTTTCTTTGGTGCTTGGTTGTATGTACATATATGGGGAAAGGTCAATCTTTTTTCTTAGAATTTTTGTTTTAAAAGTTTTTTTTTAATTAATTTTTTTTATTTTTAACTATGGATAGAGTAAGATCACTACTATAAAGTTATTCTGTGACCATCAAAAAATAAATCTGGCCAACTGGAAATAAATATGTGGACAGGTAATAAAAAATCAACCAACCAAATCAATATGTAATGCCAAATGAGCCAACTTTTTTATGCAAATCATGCCCACTAAAATTCCAAAAAAGGGAAAAAAAGTTTTTAAAGAGAATAATTGTTATTATTCCCAACATACTAAAGATATATTTCCCAAGCAGTGAGTGTGATCGACCACAGACCATACTTTCCAGACATCATTGACAGATTCCAAAGTAAGTTACATTGCCATTTTTATATTCAATGTTTTTATTGTGAAAAATAATTTAAGCCCAAAACTTATAATGTGTTCTGTTTATACAGGGTTGAAAAAGCTAGAATACACTAGCGAAGAGCTTATTTAATCCCGAAAATATGATTCGGATTGCCCCGTTTAGGCAAAAATCTTAGCTTTTCAAAATGTGAGATCCGCTTTGCTTAAAAGCCATGGAAAAAGGACGATTTCCCGCAGAAAAATGAAAAAGATCCACAAACGTCAAGAAATGTCAAAATTGTCAAAAGAAATCGGTAAGCCCTTAAATTGCAGTAAGCCAGTGAAGTAGTTAATCAAGTGATACCCCGACGTTCCAACTACCCTTAAAATTAAATTGTACTTGAAGATTAATTACTAACATTATTTTTACATATGAATAATCACTCCATGTACTTTCCTAAACTTTCAATAAACTACAATGAAATTATGTTATTTTTGCAGAATATTAATTTTTATGTTACAAATAACAGCTTAACCAAAAAATGGTGCATACGGGTATTAGCTTAGCGGTGAATCGAAAACGCTAAGGTGCCCGAACACAACGTTACACTTCAGTGCACTGGTAAATATTAATAGAAAACGTCACAACAGAGTTTTCTAACCTCACAATTCGTGCTATGTTTTTAAAGTGGAAAAGCAAGCACAAAATGCGAAAACAAAGTTAAAAAGAATATTTAACAACAAAGACAACCTGTTGAAATGTCGAGAGACTCTGAGAGTGTTCTTGGGACAATTTACAAATGATTAAACGGGTACTGTTAAATTTATTTACAGGTACAACCTCAATTTACCTAACTCAAATTTCATAACTAAAGGCCAATTTATATACAAACACGGTAATATTTTAAGGGGAAAGTCTAGATCTAAGATCCAAATTACAGGGTTAATTTAACGAGAAACATCTTTATTAATAAGGTTATTTTAAGCGTAAAAATGGGCAAAATCTGAGACAAAAGGGTAAGAAAAATCCTATTGTTACACCCCCCCTACCAAATGAAAAGTTATTTATAAATTTTCTAAATCCGAATCGTCTGAAATATCAGTACGATCTAATAAGTCTCTCCCGGGACAAAGATACTTTACATGCCATTCTCCCAAGGACTTTCCTTTGGAGTCTATCAATTTATACGAAGCCGAACCCAAAACTTTATGAACATAAAAGGGGCCGTTATATTTTTCTCCTAATTTTGAGGAATAATATTTTGATTTATTCGAAAGAGAATAATCTTTACGAAAAACCTCGTCTCCGACTTTAAATTTAATCGGTCTACGACGCAAGTTATAATGGTGAGTATTCTTAACTTGTTGTTTCTATATTTTTTTCTGGATATCTTCGTATATCTCTTCGAAAGCACTCTTTCGTAAAATTCTTTCTTCAGATCTATCGACATTAACATCTTTAAGTTTTTCGGCATCAAGGACTTTATATTTTCCATTTCCGACATATTGTCTACCGTAAACGACATAATAAGGAGTATATCCATGAGTTTCGTGTACGGAAGTCACAAAAGCGCAAGTAACAAAAGGCAAAAGCCTACACCAGTTTCTTTGGTTTTCTTTTATAAAACACGATAGCATTTTCTTAATTGACCTATTATTTCTCTCCGTAGGATTATTTTGAGGATGATGGCGATTATTATAGAAAATGTTAACATTATAGTCGCAAATGAGCAATATATATGCAAATCCTCTGGAACTCAATGGTAGCGGTCCAATTAAATCTGTGCTGACCATCTGAAAAGGTCGACTTATTGTAGGTCTTGAACCCATCAAACCAGCTGGATTTAAATTAACAGCATTATGCTTAAGACAAATGACACATTTCTTTATATATGAAGTAACGTCAGCTCTCATCTTTGACCAGTAAAACTTTTGCGCCATGCGTTCATACGTTTTAAACATTCCTTAATGACCTGAATGTTTGGAATCATGACATTCCTGTAAGATTTTATCTCTATGTTCTTTTGACAAGACAATTTTTCAATAGTCAGCATCTTCTGACAACTCAGGTACTTTGCACTTGACATACTTAAAAATACAGTTGTTATTTACTCTCCATTTTGGATATAACAAAGGATCTTTCAAAATCTTAGTTCTCATACCAATATACCATTTATCTTTAATATTATTAAATTCAAAGTTCAAAGTGTTAAAAATTAATCTGCCTGAGACATTGACTTCTTGAATATCCTCATTTGAGGGTGTTGCATCGACATCTGGAACAGTTCTACTTAGCATATCAGGTACGACATGATCTTTACTTTTTCGATGACGAATTTCAAAGTCGTATTGTTGTAATTTCATTGCCCAACGACAAAGTCTACCATGAGGATTTTTAATATTGTCCAACCAAATTAGAGGATGGTGATCCGTTTCAACGGTAAATTTAGCTCCTTCCAAATATGGTCGTAACTTTTCTAAAGCCCACAACACTGCTAAAAGTTCTCTCTCTGTAGTTGTCCAATTTTTCTCTTGTTTAGTTAAGGATCTGCTTAAATAACAAATGACACGTTCTTCACCATCAATGGTTTGTGTAAGGACTGCACCCAATCCATAGGCACTAGCATCTGTTTTAACATTAAAAGGATGATTAAAGTCTGGAGAATTCAATAACGGTGCTGAAACTAACCATTCTTTAATTTTCCTAAAAGAAGCTTCACACTCTTGAGTCCATTTCCAACGTTCTTTCTTTCTTAAAAGTTTGGTTAGTAGAGCTAATACTGATGAAAAATCTGGTATAAAACGGCGATACCATGAGGCGGTTCCCATGAAAGTTCTAATTTCTTTAACATTTTTAGGTGATGGAATATCTAAAACTGCTTTGACTTTCTTTATATTTACACGTAATCCTTTCCTATCTATGGTATAGCCTAAATAGTCAAGTTCTCTTCTGAAGAATTGGCATTTATCTTTATTCAAAGTAAGACCTGCCACAATCAAACGGTCTAACACTGTCTCTAATATTTTCATATTCGGTATACGACCTAGAAATGATAATAATGTCGTCTAAATACACGAATATTTTTTTTCAAGGTCAGCTTGTAATACTCTATCAATTAATCGTTGAAAAGTAGCAGGTGCATTGGTCAAACCAAAGCAAAGTCTCTTGAAATGAAAAAGTCCTTTACCAGGGACTGTAAATGCCGTATATTCCCGACTTTCTTTCTTCAAAGGAATCTGCCAAAAGGCTGACCTAATATCTAAAGAACTAATATATTTTGCACCTTTAAGTCTGTCTAGAATGGCTGATACGTACGGTATAGGATATGCGTTTTTCTTTGTCACTTTATTCAATTTTCTAAAATCTGTGCAGAACCTTCTAGAGCCATCGCTTTTAGGTACTAAAATGATAGGACTAGACCAAGCACAGAAGGTTCTACAACGTCCTGATCTAACATAGTCTGAAGTTCTTCATTAATTCGTTTCTGTACTACGGGTGATACGGGGTAATATCGTTGTTTTATTGGAGGTGAATCTACTATGATTTCATGCTCTACCATATTGGTACATCCTAATTTATCTTTGAAAACTTCTCCTCAATAAAATTCTGAAATCCGATGCCGATAAATCCGTCTCTGATTCTAAAAATGTAACGTTCATAATTTCTTCCTTATCTGAGAGTTTCCATATGTCTTTTCTTAAATCTGGAACTACTCCCATAGATTCCCAAAAATCAAATCCAAGTATAAGTCCATGTTCAAACTCTGGTAAAATTAAAATTTCTATAAGTTTTATTCGATCCATTAGTCTAACTGGAACGAGAATCAAACCAATGCTCTGAGAAACAGAACCATTTGCAACTGTACATTTAGGTTGATTTTCTGTATTTACAATAATATCAGAATTTTTAATCAAATCCCATCCTTTTCTTGCCAAAATCGTTCTTGTTGCACCGTAATCGAGCAATCCGAGCATTTCTTGGCCTAAAATAGATACTTTCAAGTAAGGTCGTTGATCATTTTCAACATGACTTAAAATATAATCAATAATAACTTTATTTGACGAAGAGAGATCACTAGTAGTGATTAATGATAAAAACGAGCCAGCTAACCGACCATTTAGCGACTCGGTGATCCGTTTCCCGCATTATTACTATTGCATCTGAGTCAGGTCATTGTGGTTTTTCCAGCATAACCGCATCTGTAGCAGTGTTTTCGTTTGGGTCTAGTACATTCTCTAGAAGCGTGTGATGAGCCGTCACAATTTCAACATACTATAGCTGATATATTAGCTCTAGAAGTATCTCTATGTGTTTCTCTATTTCTGTTAGATTCTCTATCTTCATTAGGTTCTCCATTTCTATCGACTCTTCTTTCTGAATTGCTATGAATATCTCTATTGGTGTTTCTATTTCTGTTAAAATTATTATTTCCGAATGACCTATTTTCTTCACTATTGTATCTATTGTATCTGTCTCTATATCTGTTGTTCTCTATATTCCTATCTTGGTTTCCGTGAACTTGGTTACTGTTGTAATTATCATTACTTCTGCTTCCATTTGAATGTTGATGAAACCTATTTCCTCTATCTCTGTTATCATTACCATGATTTCTATATCTATTTCCATTATCTCTATTCCAGTTTCTCTGATCATCTCCACGTTCAGGGCTTCTAAAATTGTTCCTTTGGTTTGCTCTTAAACAAAAGTAATCTTGACGACTAGTGGATGGTTGTGATTCTACATAGGCCAAATCAGGTTCGACAAATATTCGCTTTCGCCTAGAAGAAGCGTTAAATCTATCAATTTGGATTTTCTTTTTCTCCAGTTGAATGCAAAGTTTCTTCAATTCCTCCACTGAATCGACTTCAACAAGTCCTAGCTTAAGTTGATAAAAAGGTTGAAGGTTCTTAAGAATTATTTTTAATTTTGTAGCTTCAGGAAGATTAATTGGTAATCTAGAATAATGCTGCATAGCTGCAAAATAAAATCCAATGGATTCATTATCTCCTTGCTGTCTGCGTTTCATTTCTTCAAAAACATCTTCCTCATAATCTGAATCTAAAAACTGTTTCTTCAACGCTTCAACCAGTGAATCCCAATCGTGAAATTCAATATCTCTATTAGCACTATACCACTGATACGCTTCATCATCAAAAAGGTCAATAGCTGAGTTATAAAGTTCTTCTTTCGGCATGTAATACTCAAAGCCTCAACCTTCTCCAAAAAAGCAACAATTGATTGTCTATCAGATGGTCCTCTATATTTCAATCTCCAGTCAACGACAGGAACAGGCCTTAATCTTGAAGTACATTCTCTTATAGGCTTTCTTGGACCAGCGTTCTCAAAATCTGAATCACTATCGGATGATTCTTTTGAATCTGATTCATCAGCAACCAACAAGGATGTGCCTAGTGTTGATGACATTTGTTTCTTAATCAATTTAAGTTTATGAGCAAGGTTTTTTTGTAAAACTAAAATCCTTATCATCCTGTCCACTAGGTTTGACTCTATCTATCCTTTTCATTATATGTTGAATCTTTGTCTCAATCTTCAAATGTTTGCTTGTTCCTTCAGGCGTTTTTAATTAATTAATAAGTGTGGTTATCTCTTCAATCTTCTTTCCACCTTAATCCAATTCATCTCCAGCAGCCAATGAGTAGTTTGGATAGGTTAATGATCTTCCACTTCCTTCCAGCTTCAATAATCTTCTAAGAGTATGTCTCATATCCTCAACCTTCCCAACTTCACTTTCAAATCCGCTAAGTTTTAACTCGTACGTTAACTCCTCTTTATTGAATTGATTTGGCCTAATATGATATGAGTCGGACATCTTGATTATTCTAACTTTCACTTTCTCACAAAAAAACCTCACCAAATCGACCGCAAAAAATAAAAAAATAAATTGAGAAAAAAAACTGCGCGCAAAAATGTTGTAAGCTTGGGAAATGATTAAAAAAAAAATTGGGTTGCAACAACACAAAGGAAGGGAATAAAAAAGTATAGAATAAAAAAATCAAGTAAAAAAAAAATCAAAATGTACAGGCCACCCAAAAAAAAAATCAAAAAAAATCTTTTGACCCCAACTCTATTTCCTAAGAGATGACCCCTTAATAAGAGTTCCCTTCAATTCCAAACAATCAATTACAGAAATAAAGCAAAAAAAAATTTTTGTAGAGACCCAGAGCTGCAAATGTTCATCAAATCTTAGTACAAAAAAAAATATATCGAAAATGTAACCAGCTATCTCCAAATATGTGAAATTAAATCAAAAACAAATTTAAAAAAAAGTTTAAATTTAAATGTTGCCATTATTGAAGGACTCCGAATAATATTGTGACTGATTTTAAAAAAAACCCAGCCCTTTGAAAAAAATCCAAAAAGTTTTTCTTTTCTTTTTTGGAAAAGACCCCAAATGAGACCAATTGAAAAGAAAAATCAAAAGAAAACTTGACAAAAAAAAGAGAAAAAAAATGTCGCACGTTTAAAAACATTCTTTTTTTTTAAAGACCCTTAAATTGGTCAATAGAAAAGAAAAAAAAAATTGTGTGAAGACGCTAAAAATTTTCCTCTTGGGAAAGACCCCCAATGAATAAAAAAAAATAAAACAAAAAATTTAAAAAATCTTTTAAAATAGCTAATGCTTAAAATAATTTGTGAAAGACTCCCAAGATTCAGGGTAGATCCACTCGAATAAATAACTAGAGTAAAAAAATCTTTGAATTATGCAAAAAAAAAATATCTCTGAAAAACCCCAAGGCAGCTCTAGCCCTAAATTAAAAATGAGAAGAAAAAACAAGAAAAGAGAAAAGAAACTGATTTTATGAATTTTCCCACTTTAAATCTGGAAGTACCCCAAAAGAAATTGTGTGGGAACCCAAAAGAAAATTTCTAAAAAATTTGAATGACCCCCAGCCCTTTTGTTTTAGACAAAAAGGAAGAAAAATTTAAAAAAAATTGTGCACAGACCCACAAACAAAAAAAAATTTGTCCTAAAGCAAGAAAAAAAAATGGAAAGACTTTTGAAAATCAACGACCCTCTTTCTCAATACAACTTCAGGCGATAAGATAATGGGAAGTCGGTTTTTTAAAAACACATGTTTTGCAAAAAAAATATAATATTTCTACGCTACTGAATAATTGAAATTGAGCTTTTAGACACCCTGTTGTATATTTGTTTTGTAACTTGGTTGTACCTAATGGAAAAATTAAAAACAAACACAAAAATGAAATTTAAAAAAAACAGGAATAAAATTAAAAAAAAAAGCACTGACTATTCCTCTTCAGGGCCAAAATGACACTCAAAAAACATACATGCTAATGAGTCTCCAAGTTTATCGAATGTCCATCTGATTTGACACCGAAAACTAAAATAGTCTATCTTTCTTCGTAAAACTAAAATACTGATTTACTCTGTTTTAGATGTTGCAGAACCTCAAAAAAACAACAAAAAAACAAAAAATGTAAAAACTTATGCAACTCTTCTTACAAAACACCACTATAACACTCAATTAAAAAAAATTGCTGTCTGACCAAAAGAAATCTTATTTAAAACATGACAGCAACAATGACAACAATATTTTACAGAAATTTACTGAGCCATTTATGTATACTTTTTTGAAAATTTGTACTCTTATTTCTATTTTTTTTCTCTAAATAGTTAACACCGAACAAACACACCACAAAAAAAAATTCTCACACCAACCCGCTGAAATTACAAAAAAAAAAATTCAAAAATTTTGTAGTTTAAACAATTTTTTCCAAACTGCCTTAAAAAAAAACACCAAAAATCTGCAGACTAGTATAAGAATGACAAACACACTAAAATTTTCTGTCGCCAATCACTAATTAAAATTTTCTTTTATAAATAAATGTGATTTTTCATTTTTTTTTAACACAATCTATTTGCATCTGCCACTAAAAAAAATTGTTTTATCTGATGCTTCAAAATCACCCTATACAAACTTGGGTTTTTGCCACACAACAAAAAAAAAATAAAAAAAGATTTGTTTAAAGAAAATATTGCAGGGTCAACAGTTAGCTTGTGAATTCCAAGACTGCTTGTGTAAAATCTGCCAAAAATAAGCAAATAAAATTAGAAGAAACTCAAAAAAAATTTTACTTGGTGCGCCACTGAAACCTTTCAAACCTTGGGTAAGGTGGAAAGTCTACACACTAAATAACACTAATAAAAAAACAACTTACTATGGATTTTTCCAAAAAGGGAAGCACTAATCTCCTCGGCTAGTGTTTGATCTAATTTCACTAAATGACTCTTTCTCTAGGGAGTGGGTGAACCCATTTATTTTTAGAGAATCTTCCTTACCACCAATGAGCGCCAGGTAATTTTCGCCTAGGCTCCCCTCAAAAGTTCACACAAATTACCAAAAGGTTGGAGCTATTTTAAAAATCAATAGTAATTCATTATTCAAAATATGGTAATCAAATTTAAACCAAGGTTTTGGGAAAAACAAATCTAAAATATATTGTAAATATAAAAATAGCAAAATGTTACACAAGGAATTATTTTTGACAAATCAACAAGTCAGTCTTTTGTTTTCTAGATTCTAAACTATCAGTTCGGAATATTACAGCTGTATAAATATTATGAACTCAGGGCTAAAATATTAGACAACCAAAAGTGCACCTTTGTTTGTGTACAGTAGTACAACTTAAGTATATAAAACCTATTTACCTTAATTATGTAAAATTTAGTGGCAACAATTAAACCAGAGTAATTATAAAAATATCAAAAATACCTTCACTGAAGATCTCAAACCTGCTAACTCACTCTCCGTACTCAGAGATGGTCAAAGAGGTGTACGTAGATGTACCAGGTATGGTCACAAGGGCAACTGAGCTACGTAGAGGGTTATAGATGTAGCAATGTGGCTATGATTCTGGAATATGTATGGCTTTACAATGCGTCTGGGATGGTGGCAGTATTTGTGGCAACGTCTATGGCAATGAATGTGGCACTATTTGTGGCAACGACTTTGGCAATGTGTATGACCACGTGTATGGTGACAGGAAGTCCTTAGGGACTCGGCCTGACACACCAAATCCAAAAATACGAAAAAAATCAGGCTATGCCTTTAAATTGAAAACAACATCACGTCTAACTTCTTTAAATTGAAGAGCTAATTTAATCCCGAAAATATGATTCGGATTGCCCCGTTTAGGCAAAAATCTTAGCTTTTCAAAATGTGAGATCCGCTTCGCTCAAAAGCCATGGAAAAAGGACGATTTTCCGCAGAAAAATGGAAAAGATCCACAAACGTCAAGAAATGTCAAAATTGTCAAAAGAAATCGGTAAGCCCTTAAATTGCAGTAAGCCAGTGAAGTAGTCAATCAAGTGATACCCCGACGTTCCAACTACCCTTAAAATTAAATTGTACTTGAAGATTAATTACTAACATTATTTTTACATATGAATAATCACTCCTTGTACTTTCCTAAACTTTCAATAAACTACAATGATATTATGTTATTTTTGCAGAATATTAATTTTTATGTTACAAATAACAGCTTAACCAAAATATGGTGTATTAGCTTAGCGGTGAATCGAAAACGCTAAGGCGCCCGAACACAACGTTACACTTCAGTGCACTGGTTAATATTAATAGAAAACGTCACAACAGAGTTTTCTAACCTCACAATTCGTGCTATGTTTTTAAAGTGGAAAAGCAAACACAAAATGCGAAAACAAAGTTAGAAAGAATATTTAACAACAAAGACAACCTGTTGAAATGTCGAGAGACTCTGAGAGTGTTCTGGGGACAATTTACAAATGATTAAACAGGTACTGTTAAATTTATTTACAGGTACATCCTCAATTTACCCAACTCAAATTTCATAACTAAAGGCCAATTTATATACAAACACGGTAATATTTTAAGGGGAAAATCTAGATCTAAGATCCAAATTACAGGGTTAATTTAACGGGAAACATCTTTATTAATAAGGTTATTTTAGGCGTAAAAATGGGCAAAATCTGAGACAAAAGGGTAAGAAAAATCCTATTGTTACACGACACAAACCTAAGTTATGTCACAGGAATACGAAAACCAAACAATTTCAATACAACAGGGTTATTTCTCTAACATCAGAGCCACGTATGAGCAGAACACCCTCAAAATGGTTAAACAATGGGCAAATGATACAATTAAATTGGCGAATTTAAAAAATAGACGCATCTTCTTGCTGAAATGTAGATCACAAGGATTGGTGCCTAAACATTTGAATGGACATATCAAATGTATGTACCCACTCCATATTGACAACCACCCATGTCAAAGACATGTAGACAAAATTAAATCTAAGATTAAGAAGGCATTATTAAACATTGAAATAGACATTACAATATGGAAACTAAAAAACATAAAAGAAGAAATTGAAACAACAACAAATAATCTGAAAGATTATATACCACCAAAAGTCTTTCTACACTGCTTAAACGAAAATAATAGACGTTACAGCATAGAATTTTACAAGGGGTAACAAATTAATTTGAAAAAACTACAAAACCTTAAAAATCATCATAATGAGATCTGCATTTCTACACAAGAGAAGTTTCTCTACAACTACACAGACATACAAATACCAAATGATGTTAAAACAATGCTTAGTTTGAGCCCGAAGTTTGGACTACCTTTGAAAAATAAGGACATTCTCATCCCAATGATTATAAAGGGTCTAGAATACTGTATAGCACTCCAACATACCTTAGAACAAAACAAGGACAGTATACGAACTCAAACCATAAATATTATAATAAATTACTATACCGAGACAAACCGGCCTCAAAATACTTTACAATTAGGCTTACATCACAAAGAAAAACAAACAAAACTCTTCCTAAATGATAATCCTGATCTATTAATTAGTAGATATGATAAGGAAAACTGTTGTGTTGATGAAACAAGAATATAGTGATAGAGTGGGAGAAATGTTGGAGGATAGAAATATCTATATGCTAACAAACAGGGACCCGACAAACAAGTTCCAGATAAAAGCTAATCAATCCATCACAAATTTAAGAAAGGAAGATTTAATAACTGAACAAGAGAAGAAGAATATGAAAACTACTAATGCCACACCACCAAAATTGTACTGCCTCCGAAAAACTCACAAACAAGGTTTGCATCGTCGACCTGTGATAAGCTGTATAGGTTTCCCAGGTTATAATATAGCTAAACATCTTCATAATATATTGTCCCCCTTCACAACTACTTTTCACTATAATATTAAAAACTCATTCCAATTTGTTGAATTCATACAACAAAAAACAGTCCCAAGTAACTATATTTTAGTCTCTCTTGACGCTGTTGGTTTGATCACTAATATACCTAAACAATTAGTCAAAGACATAATCAACAAACTGTTTAAATACATATCTAATTATACTGACATTCCTAAAAAAACATTGTTAGAAATCATTGATTTTTGTTTTGACACCAGCTATTTCACATTTGACCAGAAGATATATCTACAAAAAGATGGTACGGCAATGAGTAATCCAGCTAGCCCTTTATTTGCCAACTTAGTTATGAATTATGTTATAACTGAGGTGATAAAACAATTGCTCTTTTATATTCCTTTTTTTCTACATTTTTGTAGATGATTCTTGTTTAGCAGCTTCACATGACCAACTTGATTTACTTTTGAACATATTTAATGGATTTCATCCCTCTCTATAGTTTACTATTGAAATGGAAAAAGAGGGGAAGTTGTGTTTCCTCGATGTAGAGGTTCATAGAGGAATAAACGGAACACTGATAACAAACTGGTACTGTAAACCTACAAGTTCAGGTAGAATTTTAAATTTTCACTCGAACCACCCAGTTACTAATAAAGTCGGTGTTATGAATGGACTTCTGCATCGGGCAGCCAACCTCAGCAGCCCCGAATTTTATAATGAAAATATAACAAAAACAAAAAATTTACTAAAAAATATTAACTATCCTTCCGACTTCATTAATAGTACAATTAACAACTTTACTAACAATAAACCCTCCTTAGTCAAACCTGATAATAAGTATTTCAAATTTCCATACATAGAAGGTCTATCTCAAATTAAACAATGCTTTAAGGATACTGGCTTTCTATATTGTTAAGACAACACAATGTTTTTTCACAAAACTTAAAGATTCCACACCTAATAATAAAAAATCTAATCTCATTTATCAAATACCATGTGAATGTGGTAAGTCTTATGTCGGGCAAACCAAGCAGTACTTGGAGAGACATATTCAACAACACAAAAACGTTGTAAAAATGAAAAAAGCTACGACTCCGAAAAGACAGCCCTTTCTAAGCATCATTTCGGTAACCTACATCACCTTCAGTTTGAAAACACGAAAATATTAGATAATGAACCTAATTATACCAAAAGATTAATTAGTGAAATGATACAAATACAACTACATAATATAGTTAACTTGAGGACTAACGTAAAGGGACTTAGTACACTTCATTGTAATTTATTGGATAAGTACAAAATTTATATTAGCACCTAGATACCTATTTTGGCTAATACTTCTGTCATAACTGTGTGATATCTGACATGTCTGAGATTTAGTGGTAGAAGTTAGTTTAGTATGTTTGTTATTGTCTTCTTTTTATAATTTTCTAAGTTTTAACTGAAAGAGTGAGAGGGAAATAAGGGAGGAAAGCTTTTTTAAATAAAACTGAAAATAATCATATATTTGTTTGTAATCGAAAAAGTTAGCTTTGATAATGTAATTTTCTTTGTTGCTTGGTTGTATGTACATATATGGGGAAAGGTCAATATTTTTTCTTACAATTTTTGTTTTTAATGTATTTTTTTTAAGTAATTTTTTTTTTGTTTTTAACTATGGATAGAGTAAGATCACTACCATAAAGTTATTCTGTGTCCATCAAAAAATAAATCTGGCCAACTGGAAATAAATATGTGGACAGCTAATAAAAAATCAACCAAGCAAATCAATATAATGCCACATAACCCAACTTTTTCATGCAAATCATTCCCACTCAAATTCCAAAAAAGAGGAAAAATTTTTTAAAGAGATTAATTGTTATTATTCCCAACATGTTAAAGATATTCTTGACAAGCAGTGAGGTTGATCGACCACTGACCAAACTTTCCAGGCATCATTGACAAATTCCAAAGTAAGTTACATTGCCATTTATATATTCAAAGTTGTTGTTGTGAAAAATAATTTAAGCCCAAAACTTATAATGTGTTCTGTTTATACAGTGTTGAAAAAGCTAGAATAAACTGGTTAAACGTCCTAAGGAAAAGTTTTTTTTTCTTCATCAAAGCCTTTCCTACAACCCACGAAACCAAAACTAAGGTAAACTGCAATTACTTGCCCATTTTCTCAACTCAAAGCCACCTCTTTTTAAAAGCTCTGTAAGCTCAAATTTGATGTTTAACCCATTTTCAAGATCATCAAAACCAATGAAAAAGATTCCTTTCCATCAATTGCCAGCTATCGAATAGTCCTGTTTGATAAGTTAGACGAACTGCTAACTCCAAAAACCAAAGTATTTAATCGATAGTTTTGTATAGGATCTCCACTATCGAATTTCCTTAAAAAATATTGAAACTTTTAATCGTCCTCACGAACAAGAATCTGCAAAGACATTTTTTAATGTATGCAGAGTTACCGAAAGTCCACTGGGACATGTAATCAGACTTCAAATATTCTCTGTTAAAATCTTCATACGATTCCAACAAAGAAGGGTTTTTATACAACCTTTTTTCCAAAGAAAAACTCCCGTAGCTCAATTGTGGGTCAAAATGCGATTTTCAAGACTTATCTTGAAATTTGAGCCTTGCAGAGGGTTCCTTTTCCTCAATCCCCTCTAAAAGTATCCGAACCCAATTAAACGTATCCAATTTAAATTACCATGTAGATAAATGAACTAAAGGAACCAAACTAAAAACCTTCCATTTTGCGTCGACTGGTAAAAGGTTAGCTTACGTTACCCGCATACTGTTTATACAAGCAAATCACGTATTACTTTCAAAAATCCTACCAGAAGTTTTGCAGTTGTAAAACAAAAATTTGGAACTTTTAACCTATTATGGCCGCCATATTAAATATTTGAATAATGTATAGCTTATGCTGTCACCGATACCAAAAAAATTACGTATTGGCTATGAAAATCGGGTTAGTAGTTTTTTAGGTATAAGGAATAACCACATACATACACGAAACCAAACTCTCCACGTTTTGTCGCTTCGCGTAGTATGGTAATAAATACGAACGGGCCAAAAAATATCGAAGCAAAAATTATCAAAAAATAAAATATCGAATTAATATATCGAAACTACATAATATGGAATTACAAAATATCAAAACTATAAAATATAATATCGAAAGAACAAAATACCGAAACAAAAAATATCGTTACAAAAAATTTTGAAACAACAAAATATCGAAAGTATAAAATATCGTAAATATAAAATATCGAAAATATTAAATATCGAAAACACAAAATATCAAAAACATAAAATATCGCAAAACAAAAAATATTAAAAATAGAAAATATCGTATTACAAAATATCGAAACCACAAAATATCGAAAACACAAAATTTCGAATAACAAAATATCGAAACTACAAAATATCGAAACAATAAAATATCGAAAATACAAAATAACGAAAATACCAAATATCAAATGAACAAAATATCGAAAAAAAAACCCCAGACAGCACAAGTACGTACTATGTATTTTTGGACTTACGTCCGCATATGTACGTCGTAGGGACGTAACTTTAGCCATTATTTTTCTTCGTTTTGTACGTACTATGGACGTACAGGAATACGTACTATGTACGTACATCCGACGTATTTTGGACGAATGTACGTACTACGTACGTAAACAACTCGTACGAAGTACGTACATGATACGTCCAATTAAACGTAAAATGTACTTACTCCAGACGTATATGGTATATACATACTACCTAAAATGTACGTAACCTAGATATTCATGAAACGTACATAGGAAATCAAATTAAAATAAAGAAAGTAGGATTAGGACCAGGTACCATTTCAAACAATTCCGGCTTCCTGAACATTCCTACTTTAGAGTGGATCATCCAGTTTTACCTCGAGGCTCGAAGTCTCGATACGTTTGAAGTTTGTTTTGTTTGCTTTGATATTCAAGTAATATTTAGCCTCTAAATGTTAACTAGTGTACGCCATCTATTAGTGTACGTCTACTACTAAATGTTAACTAGTGTACGCCATCTAAAATCCTTTGTTAAATTATCGAGATCGCATCTCTAAAATGAACGGAAAATGTACGTAATATATACGTACCTAGTGTACGTACTTTATTGATCCCGAGAATTACCGACATAAAATTTACGTAAATTGTACGTACCTATAGTGTCCGTACTACACAATTATATGTGAATAGTACGTACCTTATTGGTCCCGAGAATAACCGACATAAAAGGTACGTAAAATGTACGTAGCAAGTGGACATACTATGTACGTACACAATTGTACGTACATAGTACGTACTTTATTGGTCCTGGGAAATACCGATGTAAAATGGACATAAAATGTACGTCCCTGGGACAAAGTGTGCTGTCTGGTTTGAAAATGGAAAATAGGGTAAACCGACCACTAAATGAACACGTACCAGTAAATGAACACCCTGTAGTATTTTTGTATTAATAACACATTGCGTGCCACGGTCAAATTGTGATATTTATATTGAAGCCATTTTTTAAAAATTATTTAGTTTCTTGTTTATTTTAGGGGAATAGTGGACTATAATAAACAAAAATGGTGTTTTCTTGTTTTTTTTTCTAAACAGACCTGTTATGGCACCTATATATAAAAATCTTGAAGGAAGCAAGCATCCAAGCTGTTGGATACCAAGATAATAGAAATAACATGAAACGCACATACTTGAAATGGCTCAGTACTAAAGAACAAAGAGACCTAGAAATCTACAGGGAAACCAGAAGACAGCTAAGAAATTTGATACGCACAGAAAAAAATGAAATGTTCGAGCGCAAATGCCACGAAATAAATACATACGTAGGAGGTAGGCAGAGTTCTGAAGTATGGAAATTCATTTCTACAGTAAAAAACCCAACAAAAGAGAAAGTACATTAAATCCAGATCATCAAACCAGAACAATGGACAGAACACTACAAGGGACTGCTTCAGGAAACGAGACCCGAATATCTGGCAGCCTCTCTGAGGAGAGACATAGAAGTATACGGAGAGGAAGTAATCATCGAAAAAGAAATGATAAAGAATAGTATTAAAAAGCTTAAATCCGGAAAAGCTAGCGGACCTCGAGGAATATATGCTGAAATGCTCAAATATGGATCATAGAAACTAATCGAAAATCTCACATATATTATCAATCAATGCATAAACGAACATCCAGTACCTGATGATTGGAAAATTGCATTCATATTCTCAATACATAAAAAAGGAAACAAGCTGGATTGGAACACTTACAGAGGAATTTCAGTAACCAGTACTCTAAGTAGATTGTACGGTAGGATTCTTAGAGATCTAATAGAGAATGATTTTCATGAACAAAAAGAAGAAGAGCAAAGTGGGTTTCGTGCAGGCAGAACTTGTAGTGATAATGTTTTTTGTCTTAAACAAGTAATTGAGAAAAGGAGCGCCAG
This sequence comes from Aspidapion aeneum, assembly GCA_963576565.1. Classification (NCBI taxonomy): domain Eukaryota; kingdom Metazoa; phylum Arthropoda; class Insecta; order Coleoptera; family Brentidae; genus Aspidapion; species Aspidapion aeneum. Next base: position 129,236,475 of record OY755038.1, read on the forward strand.
AAATATACAGACTCATGTTACCTTTGTGGATCTACAAAAAGCATATGATACCGTTCCAATAGAAAAACTATGGACAGTGTGAGAGCAGACTAATATCAATCATACATACATAAGAGCGATAAAAGAACTATACAAAGGGTCAAAATCTAAAATTAAAATTGGAAATCGACTTTCAAAAGAATTCCTGGTAAAAAAAAGGCTTAAGACAGGGATGTTGTATCTCTCCAACTCTTTTTAAAATATATATCGCAGTAGCTCTGAAAAACTGGAAACGTAAAGTGCACGGCATGGGAATACAACTTAACGACCGATTTACCAGATACACACTACAGATTGCTTTGTACCAAGTAATTGTAGCTAATGATAAAGAAGACATGGAGTATATGATGAGAAAGTTAATGGAAGAATATCAAAAGTGGGGATTAACAGTGAACGTGGACAAGACACAGTACTTATGTATTGGAAACGAATCCATTGAGTTAGAGCTAGACAATGGACAAGTAATATCTCTATGCAATGAGTATGTATACTTGGGTGTCACATTTGATAAGACAGGAACAGACTGTAAAGAACTGGAAAAAAGAATAGTAAAAGCAAAAAAGTTATTGGATGTCTTAACAGTATTTTATGGAGCAGAGAGATAAAAAAGAATGTAAAATTTAAAATATGTGAAACAATGGTGAAAAGCACGCTGTTGTATGGAATAGAGACTTGTCGCGTAACAGAAAAATACAAAGCAAAAATGGAAAGTGTCGAAGTGGATGCAATTGGATGCAATAAGGAGATCAATGAGAATATCTAGAACAGATCACAAAAGAAATGGGATCATAAAAGAAAGAGTGGGAATCGAGGGAAGCATAACGGATGACATCACTAAAAGACAACTGATATGGTACGGCCATGTACAACGGATGAATGACGAAAGATTACCAAAGCAGGTCCTACAATGGCAACCAATAGGGCGCAGAAAAGTAGAGCGTCCTAAACTAGAATGGCAACAGTCAATCCAAAGATCAATGAGTCAAAAAAATCTGGCAGAAAATGATTGTCAGGATCGAAGGAGGTGGAGAATAGGCGTCGGACAACGTAGAAAAACGTTCTAAACCGACTAAATAAAAAAAAATACCTATAAATAAGTGACGCGGTTCTTATGAAATTTTACTGTCACCGAAATATCGGTGACGGGCACGCAATGTGTTGTGAAAAATCTAAACAAATAAATTATTCTGAATTTTGTCCTTACTATATTCCCTAACTTCCCTATATGTTTGGCAACCTTGCATAACAGACAGTGTTTTGCAAATTTCAATCAATAGTACAGCGGAGAGAAGACCGCCCCCCTCCCAGATATATAACTTATTTGTTAGTTTAGCAGCAAAACTTATTTAAAATTTGCCTGCAGTGCCAAAAATCTCCTTTAGATACTAAATTTTACACCTCAGATTTATGATTATAAGCCGCTAATAAAGAATATTTTGATGTTTGCTGCCACTTTGCCCCCCCCCCCCACCCCGCGAAATCCTGGATCTGCAACTGGCTATTTGTGTTTACTAAAAAGTTGATATAAAAATAATAAATTAAACGAAGCACACGGTTTATTAGTTTTACACAAAAAATACAATAAAAATTATAAACTTATTATGTATGATTGTTAGCTCCCGCTAAATTTCGCGGTTGTTTATATATATTTTTAAAAACACACAACTGTATGAAAGGCAAAGCGCATTCAGCGTATTTGGACATGCGCACCAACAACCGGTGAGATCATTGTCAATCGCCAAGAGAAAAAGGCGTGTTAATTTCGTTCTCCAACTATTTTTAAATATCTACACCTGAAAGTGCTCGATTTTTGTGTACTGAAGCATAGAACTAGAAACTTCAACCCTTCAGCTACGTGGTGACATCATTAGATCCATTCGGGGGCCCCTGGGAACGAGGAGAACTTGAATGCAAAGGAGGTGAGTGCTTGTCTTTGATTACCGTTGTGTGGTTCCAACAATTTTACCTATGGACATTTTGATTATTTCGTAAAATCATATCAATATATTTATGTTTGCTCGCGATATCATTAATTAATAATATTTACAGTCCATTCATTGCCTTTAACGTTTTTCTATCCGTGGGCTAACATAAAAGTGTTCCTTTCGAGCCGAATTATTTTTAAATAATAAATCCATACGAAGGTATTAATAATTATTTGCAATAAGACGGCGGCCTTGAATTTTTTCGCAGCATCGTCGTTGAAACGTCGAGAGAGAAAGTCGGCCGGCGCAGTACGTGTTTTTGGTCCGCTGCCATGGTAACGGGTCTACTCCGCGTGGTGTAAACAAAACGAGTAGGAATCAAAACAAAACAAAACAAAAGTTCAGTGGTGTATCATATCATTTCGATATTTAAAACAAGTTTTATCAATTGGCGATAAATTAGTGCATATTTTCGACAATTCGTCATTTTTCTATTTCAGAAGCATTAATTTAGCGTTAATTGTATATTTACCGACAATTTCGTCATTTCAAAGGTAAAATCATGTCTGTCAAAAAAGCCGTACAAAAACGCAAGGGTTTTTTATCTGCGATCACCGAGTGTTATGTGTTGTCGCAGACTGCGGAAAAAGATGAAAGAGCGAGAAACGAGTTTCAAGTGAGGTATGCCGATTTGGATGAAACCTTCGATAAATGCATGCTGGCACATAATGACGTCATTATGTTGCTAGACGACTCGGACGATGAGGAATTTAAAACGCAGGATGCGATCCTTTCAGAAGCTCGTAAATATTTTTATGCGTGTAAGGGGGTTTACTCTAAAATATTTCCGGTTGAGGCCCCATCTTTTTCGGGATCATATGTTCGACAAAACGAATACGAAACTCCAAAACTCAAAGAGTTAGGTATTCCCATATTTCGAGGTGATAAAAAATTATGGCCAAGCTTTTTCGATCTTTTTAATAACATTATAGATCAAAATCAAAGTCTAAGTAACGTTCGAAAACTTCAATATTTATTTTCATATCTCGAGGATGAGCCTTTAAAATTGATATCAGGGATTAGCTTATCTAATCAAAATTATAAAATTGCTTACGACAAATTAGTCAATAGATATCAAAACAAGCGAGATCTCGCAAATGATGCTTTAAGCTCAATTATGAACTCCACCTTAAAAAACGAGTCAGCTAAAGAATTGCGTAATTTAATTGACACCTTTTCTGAATCCCTAGAAATTTTAAAATCACTTAGCTTTGACGTTGACAGTTGGGACTTTATTATTTTTTTCATTTTATTAGAAAAATTGGATATTCCAACGCGTTCAAATTTCGAAATGAGTCACGCCAATACTAATACCGAAATTCCCACTTTTCAGTCACTTTTTCAATTTCTAGAAAAAAGATGTAAAGTTTTGGAATCACTTCCTCAATCAACAGCACCCAAAAAGGTGCCTATCTATCAAAAATCAAATTCTATGCAAAATCAGTCTGGGCAAAAGCCTACCTATCAAAATTCAAATTCTATGCGAAATCAGTTTGGGCAAAAGCCTACCTATAAATCATCCAACTCGCCTTTTATAGGACTGGCTGGCACCTCAACTAATTCGAGTACGGGAATAAAATGTTTCCGATGTAATCAAGGTCACGTGCTTTCGAAATGTCAAACATTTCTTGATCTCTCACCTATCGATCGCCTATCTTTCGTCAAACAGAAAAAATTATGTTTAGCGTGTTTTCATCCCTTGCATGATGTAGATACGTGCAAATCAAAATATTCATGCAGGACTTGCAATAGTAAAAGACACCACACTTTAACTCATATCTTAGAAACTAATCAAGCGTCTGGAAGCCAAGATACTAGTCCTGTCATTCACACACCACCTGTCAATAATCTTCATGTGTCATTAAATGCCTCAGGACCTTCAGGTACCTTTCTTTTATGCACCGCCATAATAGATGTTATGGACGGTTGCGGAAATTTTCAACCTGTAAGGGCACTGCTTGATTCTGGATCACAGACTGGATTCATCAGTGAAAAGTGTATTCAGCGTCTTAATCTTCCTAGGCGAAGTTACACCACTGAAATATTCGGATTAAATCAGATGTCTTCTTTTACTTCCAAAGGGCTCGTTCAATGTCACATTAAGCCACAAGGACAAGTCACTCCTTTACTTAATTTCGAAGCAATTGTTGTTCCACAACTATGTTCCAATATGCCTACATTCTCCTTGAACGATAATCAGTGGAAACACTTGGGAAACCTTAAACTTGCCGACCCATCTTATTTCAAATCTAGACCTGTGGACCTGGTTATTGGTTGCGAGCTATTCGCACAGATTTTCAAGGAGGGCAGGGTTCTTGGACAGGTAGGGCAGCCTTCAGCCCTTGAAACTATCTTTGGCTGGGTCGTCATGGGAAAGGTTGACGAAGTAGGTAGTCTTACGGAACGAACCAGTTGTTTTTTAACGAGTCATTCACCTCCTTTAGAGGTCATTCTCCCTAGGTTTTGGGAAATCGAACATTTGCCTAAAAAACAAATCTTATCAAAGGAAGAAAAACAAGCAGAATCAATTTTTACTGCTAGTGTATTACGGCAACCGAGCGGTAGATTCATGGTAGATCTTCCGTTTAAAGATAAAATAAACCCTGACCTAGGAAATACTTATCCGCAAGCTTATCGTAGATTTTTACTTCTAGAAAATAGATTAATCAAAAATCCTGATCTGTACACTGCCTATTCAAGTTTCATGCAAGACTATATCGATTCTAATCATATGAGTTTAGTTTTATCTAGTCAACCAAAGGTCGACGTATCGTGTTTTTTAGCACATCATTGCGTATTAAAGCCGGAAAGCTTGAGTACAAAATTAAGGGTAGTCTGGGACTGTTCAGCAGTCACCCCAAAAAATATTAGTCTCAATGACACATTGTTATCTGGACCGAAACTTCAAAAGGATATTGCTTCTTTACTCCTTACGTTTCGTCTTAATCCTATTGCCTACATTGCTGACATCAAACAGATGTTCCGTCAAGTCCTTATCAATCCTTATCACCGTCCTTATCAAAGGATATTGTGGAGGTTTTCTCCACAGGACCCACTTTCAGTGTGGGAACTTTCTACTGTCACTTTTGGCATGACATGCTCACCTTTTCTAGCCATGCGTACCTTAAATGAGCTGGCAGAGAGAGAAAAGGAACGTTTTCCTATGGCTAGTACTGTTCTAAAAACGTCAATCTATATCGACGATATCTTGGGAACTAGCCCTTCGCTTTCTGAAGCTCTCTCCCTTCAAACAGAACTCAATGATTTGTTGAAGTCGGGAGGATTTGAACTTAAAAAATGGGCAAGCAATTGTCCTGAGTTATTGGCAACATTGCCAGAGTCCGATCGTCAAATGCCTCTCTCTTTCGACAAGGAGGAACCCCACTTTATCAAAGTTTTAGGACTTCAATGGCATCCAAAAAACGACATTTTTTCTTATCAATGCCGAATGAAGGACAAACCCCCAACCAAACGTTCTATTTTATCTATCATAGGAACAATCTTCGACCCCTTAGGTTTTCTTTGTCCCTTGTTGCTACAAGCAAAATTTATTTTGCAACAGTTGTGGATATCGAAAGTAGGCTGGGACGAAGAACCAGATTCTTCTATCATCGACTCTTGGAACAAACTTCGTTCTGAATTCCCGCTTCTTTCCAATTTTCAATTACCCCGACAAATCAAACTGTCAAAAACCAATACCTGTCAAATCATCGGCTTCTGTGACGCTTCAATTCGAGGCTACGCAGGCGTCGTATATTTTCGTGTAGAAGAGGAAAACAATATATCTGTTTCTCTCATATCTGCAAAATCTAGGGTCGCGCCTATAAAGTCACAAACTTTGGCTAGGCTAGAACTCCTAGGCGCATTTCTTTTAAGCGAATTAATTGACTTCGTTTTATCTAGCTATGAAGGAAAAATAACTTTTACAAATATCGTTACTTTCTGCGATTCGCAAGTCGTATTGCACTGGCTTTCATCCCCTCCTAATCGCTGGCAAACCTTTGTTGGAAATCGCGTCAGTAGAATCCAAGAAATCATCCCCTCAAACTCGTGGCGCTACATTCCTTCTGCTTTAAATGCAGCCGATATTGCGTCACGAGGGGCCACCCCTTCACAGCTCATGTCACATGACATGTGGTGGAACGCACCGTCGTTTTTGTGGTCTCCCGAAAACGAATGGCCCGATTTTCATAAACCAAAAATGCCGATTGATTTCGGAGATATTAATCTGGAGGAAAAGCCAAAAGTCTGTTGCAATGCGATAATTGATGTCAACTTCTTAGATCAGCTTCTTATCAAATATTCATCTATATCCAAAATTAGTTAATAGTTAACCTTTTTCAAAACCATTCCTATCAAAAACCCACTAAGCCGCCGGACCAAAAAGTTATTTTTGAGAATATTGTTTTTCCTACCACCGGTGAGATGCAAAGTGCGTTACACCTTCTTATCAAACGCGTTCAAGGTTCTTGTTTTTCTGAGCTTTTTTCTGCGTTATCTAAGGATAAACCAATACCGAAACCTTTGCGAAAACTTTCACCTTTTCTTGATGAGAATAATATCATTAGAGTCGGTGGCAGATTACAAAAATCTGACCTTTTGTCTTATTCTGCAAAACACCCCGTCTTACTTTCGAGTGACCATCGTTTAACTACACTTCTTATCGAGTCCGCTCATCGACAATATCTTCATCCTGGGTTTAAAACATTACATAATCTGCTTTTACAGCAATTTTGGATATTATCTGCCAGACGGGCAATTCAAAGAACCATATCCAAGTGCTTGCAATGTTTTAGAATCAACCCTAAACCCTATAGACCGCCCATAATGATTTCACTTCCCGCTCATCGAATCAATCAGCTTAAACCTTTTTCGAGTGTAGCTATCGACTTTTGTGGACCTTTCTTTGTGATTCCTCATCGTTACCGTGGTTGTAGAGCTTTCAAATCGTATGTCTGTGTGTTTGTCTGTACGGCCACACATTGCGTGCATTTGGAATTAACCATGGAACTGTCCACCGAAGGGTTCGTAGGTGCATTCCATCGATTCATTTCTAGACGCGGAAGCGTGACGCAATGCTGGTCAGATCAAGGCAGTAATTTTATAGGGTTTCGTAACCAATTACTGGATTACGCAAGAAGTGCTGCCACCAGACTTTCTATTCGTTGGCATCTGGGACCTCCTCTCAGTCCACATTTCAATGGCCTGGCAGAAGCTGGCGTCAAAAGTTTTAAAACTCACTTTGTTCGAGTTGTCGGCGACCAGAAGTTGTCTATCATGGAGATGTCCACCCTTACCTGTCGCATAGAAGCCGTACTTAATAGTCGCCCTTTATCTCCTGCCTCTTCAGACCCACACGATCTTCAACCTCTTACCCCTGGGCATTTCTTGACACTTGAACCCCTTAACTCTGAAATTCCGGAGTCAGATTTGTCCGAGGTTCCCCTAAATCGGCTCTCGAGATGGCAACTAATCCAAAAACTACATAATGATTTTTGGAAACGGTATTCTATAGAGTATTTGCATACGCTACAACAGCGACACAAGTGGGCTGATTTGTCCCCAAATATCAAATTAAATGATTTGGTTATCATAACAAGTGATCACATTCAAACGCCTTTGAAATGGCCGGTCGGTCGGGTCATCGAACTGCATCCCGGCGGGGACGGTCAGGTGCGTGTTGCGACGGTAAAAATGGTTACCGGTGTTTATAAGCGGCCAGTTGTAAAACTGTGCCTCTTGCCAAATTAAAAGTAATTTTAATTTTCTACCTTTTACCGGGTATTACAATAGGTTTTTTATTTTTAATTTTTTTTTGAATTTTTTGTTTGTTTGTTTTGCCTTTTTTCGGGATTTCGTTATCTCTAAATAAACTTACGATACTTATCTATTTTCATTCATTTATATTTATCGGTCGATTCTTTTTCTTATATCTATATCTGTCCGGTTGAGATTCTAAATTTGTGTGTTTTGGAGGGCAGTTATGTTAGCTCCCGCTAAATTTTGCGGTTGTTTATATATATTTTTAAAAACACACAACTGTATGAAAGGCAAAGCGCATTCAGCGTATTTGGACATGCGCACCAACAACCGGTGAGATCATTGTCAATCGCCAAGAGAAAAAGGCGTGTTAATTTCGTTCTCCAACTATTTTTAAATATCTACACCTGAAAGTGCTCGATTTTTGTGTACTGAAGCATAGAACTAGAAACTACAACCCTTCAGCTACGTGGTGACATCATTAGATCCATTCGGGGGCCCCTGGGAACGAGGAGAACTTGAATGCAAAGGAGGTGAGTGCTTGTCTTTGATTACCGTTGTGTGGTTCCAACAATTTTACCTATGGACATTTTGATTATTTCGTAAAATCATATCAATATATTTATGTTTGCTCGCGATATCATTAATTAATAATATTTACAGTCCATTCATTGCCTTTAACGTTTTTCTATCCGTGGGCTAACATATGATTACTTCAACTGCATGAAAGGATGTTAAAGTTATTATTTTTTAGGTAACTTCAAATTAACCTTAAAAACAGATATTTTTTGTGTGGTTATCATCTAGTATTCTAAAAACTGAGAAATCTTGTGAATGACTGTCTTCTGGTCATTCACTGGATACCTAGTTAATCCATAGATAAGGGGCGTATCGATGAAGTCGGCTAGGGGGGCCCGGGCCGCCCCAAACTTTTAAAGCAAAATGGTAAATTTTTACAAACAGGTCATATGTTAAGTATTTTTTTTCTTGGGAACCCCCAAATTTTAGGGCCTAGAAGTGTTGGGCCCACCCAATTTTTAGACCCTAGGTCAGCCACTGGACTCAGGACAAATTAACTGCTTATTGGACTTTTGGACACAAAATATAGTGGCCAAACTTTTTATACAATATTTAAAAAAGCTAACCTAACCTAACTTTTTGCTTTGTAACCGATCTAAATGTAAAATGTACATTTAAATCTAAATCTAAATCTCTTTATTGTAGGGTAGAGTGGGGCAAGATGACGAACGGGGCAAGTTAACGAACTCAAATTAACACAAAATTGACAAATGGTGGCAACGAGTTTATTACTGTGCTGTTAGAACTCTTTAAAGTCAAAGTTTTATGGGTTAAAGATAGATGGAGCACGTAAGAATAATAATAGTACAGTGGCTCATAACCTATAATTCGAGTGGTCGTTTATAAAATTTTATGCCGAAAAATAAGCTTTTGCGGAAAAATCTAAGGGAAGAAAAATATTTGTTAGTAACTATGAAATTATTTATTATATTTTCAATATAAGAACATGTAAATGACCTTTTTTGGTGGTGTTTGTGTCTATTTTTTACTATAAAATGGTACCTGGCGGCAAGATGACGAATAAAGCAAAGCTTGAAAAGCTAAAAAGAAAGTTTTTAATGATTTTAACCAAAACCTACCAGAAACAAAAAAAAACAACGAAAATATTCCCAGTCTTCGAGAAGCCGACAGTCAACATCTCTTGAAGATGCCATCCACTCGAGATGGCGAAACGTCGAGAACGAATTTCCAACGACGACGGCCGAACAGCCGGAAAGCACACCCACCATTGGACGATGGCCGCGAAAGCCTTTCACAATTTGAAAATATTTTTGTTTAGGATAACAGGAATCATGGATTGAACCTCCAGTAGCGAACTGGATTAAATGTGGAAGGTGCGAGGGTTGGGGGTATGAGACGTGCACCTCATATGAAAATAAGGGGACATTCATTTGTGACCTACGCGCCTAGTCGTCATCTAACCCCAATAGGCTCTTCAACTTACTCCGCTAGTGGGGCAAGTGTAGATTTTTAAGATTAAAATTTTCTTTCAAATTGAAAAAAAAAAAATTTGGCATTTTAAAATGACTCTGTCTTTAAGTGGTTATTCACTGGTCGATTCGTCCTATTAAAACGCCAACGAGCACCTATAAAAACCACTACTGACTGCTATTTTAATACAAGGGTTGAGGAAATTTGTTTGAAAACAAGTTTTTTAAAAACTATTTGTTCGAAAGCAATAGCATGAAACATTTTCTTCGAATGGAAAGGTGTTCGAAAACATTTTCTGTTAACGGAAATTTGTTTTAAACCATTTTCTTCAAATGGAAATTTGTTCGAAAACATTATCTTCGAATGACAATATCTTCGAAATAAATTATTTTAAAGAAAATTCTAGTTCTGCTTTGCCTAACTTAACATATGTTTTAAAACAAAAACTTCCCTGACTTCTTTCCCGAGTTCCTAAAGTGTGTGAAACCAAATCGAAGGTATTTAAGGGAAATAATTAAAAAAAAATGTTTTGGTTTGAATCGGTTCAGTTTGGTTTCACAGCATTTAGGATCCCGGAAAAAACGTCAAAAATGTTTTTTATTTCCGATATTTTTTGTTTTCGATATTTTGTAATTTCGATATTTTATATTTCGATATTTTATATTTCATATTTTCGATATTTTGTATTTTCGATATTTTGTGATTCGATATTTTGTATTTTCGATATTTTATATTTTCGATATTTCGTAATTCGATAAAATTTAGTTTCGACATTTTGTGGTTTCGATATTTTGTTGTAGAACCGAACCTATCAAATCACGGAATTGCTTTAAATATAAAATTTAATATTTCTTTTAAGTATCAAAACTTATTTCTATACAATAAAAGGCAACTATAAAATAATTAAAATTTACTGAAGCCGTTAAATCTGTGGAGGCGGTGCAGAGTGTCAATCTGATTGTAAGGGTTTTGAAGTAACACTTTCTTGAGCAGAGTTTTGCAAATTTAAAAAAAATCTTTTTTGCACTTTTAAGAAGAGACTTAAATGCACCGCGCATTTAAAACCATATTGCGATAGGTTAAAGGGTTCTAGAGAAAAAAATGTGTCACAAATGACTTCAAAATTAGGTAATCTAGGCACGTTTTTTGAGGGGTGAGGTTTAATTTTTTTATTGTGGATTTAAACGCGCTGAAGAATTCTTTTCTCTACTAATTGCCAAAAGTTTTATAAAAAAATATTAAATACTTGTCCCATAAAAGTGCTATTTTAAAACCCTTACAAGCTCAATATATGCCACACGTAGAGCTCCCTCTTAAGACACGTACACAAACATATATACCTGTTCGGCCTCGCAGCTAGGCATACGAACTCTGCCTCCCTGCAAGTCCAAACGCGTATATGTATATTTACGCGCTTTATCGGCGTGGCTAACAGCAACATGCATGGACCCGTGTTATGCTGAACCATCTGATCAGAGTGGGAACTTCAAACGAGCATTTAGATGAATATTGTTTACCTCAAGATGCATTCACTTGAGTATGAATACAAACAAGGCATTCGTTTGGCATCGCAGGGAGGCACTTACTACAAAATTATTGTTTACATAGATTTTAAATTTGATTTTTAGAAGCCACGGAGCCGAATTTCCTTCACTGAGTTTCGAGTTCACGAAAACCTCAACAGACTCTTGCTTCTCTGCATTTATTTAAGTTACCTTATCTTAGATATTTAAAAAATATATTTTTCTTTAATGTAAAAAAACATTTATTTTTCAATATTAGAAAAACATTTCTTTTTCACTGTTAAAAATCTGTATATTTTAAAGTTTTAAAAACATCTTAAAAAAACATTCATTTTTTGATGTTTTATTTTTAATGTTAGAAAAACATAAGGTTATTTCTTTAACGTCAGAAAACGGGTTATTAAGCTTCTTTTTTACTATAAATATGCCGTTAGAACTAACATCCAACCTAACGTTATGTTTTTAAATCAAACAATATTTTGACGAAAATGTTTGTGTTTAGTGGGTTCTGTTAGAATCGCTTTCAAAAATTTTTGCAGAGTAAAATGTTAGGCCTCTTGGCTGAATAAAGTGTGTACAATAATTCAGCCTGTTAGTCACCACTTAAAAATTAGACCGGTGTACTGTGGGCTATTTGCGTTAGATGCCATTTAATATTTTTGCAACTTGCCATTTGTACAGGTTTACATAAGTCACATTCGCAAATTTGAAGGTAACATAACAAAAAAGGTTATATATTTAATTGCTCGATTACGATGTTTCCTATTACCCCACGATAGTCAAAACGAAAGGGTAATAAGAAATATTTCCATTCTAAACTAGTCGTTTAACACAAGAAAAACCACAAAGTATTAAAACTGCAAATAAAGTTTTTCTTTAGACAAGAAAAATATTCCCTCATCTTCCCCTATTAAATATCTCAATTTTAATTAACTGGCACACCAAACGACAAATAAATGCACCGTCGCGACGTAGACTAAAACCGGTAACAAAAATGCTATTTCGAACTATCAAATATTGTTAAAGTTATCGTTGTCGGTGAAGTTATCGGGCCCAAATTTGGCACGAATAAAAACTATGTATTAGTACTACTGTCTACATACAATGGTACGGTTATTATGTACTGACAGTATTTTAATATCATAACAAAAACATTTTATGTAAAAAGCAGCCAAGTGTGCGAAAATGGTATTCCGCAAAAAGAATTGAGATAAGAGTAAAGCCAAGTATGCTATACATATTTCAAAATGAAAGATTCTTACTAGTTTGGATTTTTTTTTTAAATCTTTGCTATCACGGTTAAAGAGTCAATTTGCAGCCATATTAGCCAAGTTTAGAAAAACATTTCCAAACTAGTACGAACCTTTTATTTTAAAATTTGTATTAGAGAAATTGGCTTACTTTTATCTCAATTATTTTTACGAAATACCATTTTCGCGAACTTGGCTTTTTACATAAAATGTTTATGTTATGATTTTACTTTTTTGTAATGATTTAAATAATATTTAAATTTTAAAGTAGTAAAATATGTGAAATATTTTTCAAAACTTTTGAGATGTCATCAATTTTGAGGTTTTTTAATTTTTTCCTATGGTTTATCATAGTTTTTATTAACGCTCCAAAGCTCAGCTATAGGGGAGAAAAGAAAATAAAAAATTTGGGTTTCTGAATTTTTTTTAATAGTTACGTCATAGTTCCTATCAGTCTGCCAAAGCTTAGCCCTCTAGCGTTTCTAGAAATGGGCAATATTAATTTAACATAACTTTACATGTATAGGGAAGGGAAGTAAATTAAAATTTTGGGGTTTTTAATTTTTTTTCTTATAGTTGTATCATAGTTCCTATCAGTCTGCCAAAGCTTAGTTCTCTAATGTTGCTGGAAGTGGGCAATGTTAATTTTACATGTATAGGCAAGGGGAGTAAGTTAGAATTTGGGGTTTTTGAATTTCTTCCAAAGTTTGGTCATAATTTCTATCAGTTTGCGAAATTTCAGCTTTGTAGCAGTCTGTAAGTACAGTAGAATTTTGATGATCTATACATGTGTAGGTAAGTGGGTGAATAAGGGGCAATTTTGACGTTTTTCCAAATTTTTACGACTTAATGAAAGTCCATGAAACTTGGAGGAAACGTAAATGCAATAAAGGTCTACCACGGTGCAAAGTTTGAGTTTCGTAGCTCATTCCGAAGTACAGTTTTATATCATATGGGCTGAAATGGTTCAAAAACAGGTGCTACAGCAGTTAATGTAATCAGATTCTAACGTCTGGTTGAAGTAGGCAAAAAAATTCGCAAACGATCCAAATATTATTAATGTTCTTTAACGTTGTTTGTCCTATACTTGTACATTTCTTATTTATGTATTTTTAGTGTGCTGCAGAAACATGGTATCTAGCCGTGGATACGCAATTATTTATTCTGGGATTAATATTGATTTGGATTATAAAAAACTATGAAAAGCACATATGGACGATAATTGCTTTCAGTCTGTCAACATGCTGTATATTAACTTTTTTTCAGAATTATTATTATGATTTTCCAGCAGTAGTATATTCATCAGCTGAGTAAGTTTTTATTGGTTCTGTTTTACTATATACAGAATTTTTTAAATTATGTGATTATTTACCAAAAGTATCTGAAAAAGCGAAATAAAATTCCCGTCCGATTGGCGGGGTTGTTAAAATGAAATTGTTTAATAGTGGGTCTGTTCCAACCAATGAACTTGTAAAAAGCTGAGAACAGGTGAAAACCACTGCGCAGCCTAATTTCGTGCGACGCAATGGGTCCGCCATTTATCTGTCATTAGTGTCATTCAGTCGCCATTTTGAGGTAGGATAGATATAAGGCAGGGTGTCCATAATCTTTATTATACCCCTGGGTTTATCTTTTCTTGGGCTCTGATTGGTTGATTTGACTGAGAAAAAAAATCGGCGCGGAAAATGAGTTTCATGGACAGCCGGCTTTAAACTTTGTTTGGGCGTGATTTGATGGCCAAAAGGCCTTGATCATACGTCTCTGTTGTGTTCTGTAGATCTAACCCTACTTTTTCGATTTGGAAAGTGAACGGTCGTTTATTTCCTTTTTTCGATTTTTTGTGATTTTTATCATATTTTCACGTGCGTTTCGCTGTGTTTCTAGTGACATAAATATTGATAATAGTGCTGAAAACATTTTGTGAACTATTTTCATAGACAATGACGTGTCAGGCAAAAGGCTGCCATTTAAGTGCGCGGCTCAACCAGAATAGGAATATATCGTTCCATTTGTAAGTATAAAGCCTAATTTATAAACCTGAGAAATATATCCACAGCCCCCTTTTAAGAGGCCTGTTATATATCATATAAAAATGTAGTGTTTAAAGACCCTATCCCCTAGATGGACTGTAACACAGCTTAGCTAATCCAATCTCTCTCTGTTGTTTTGTATGTGATCAACAAAGACTTAATCGCGATTAAGGGTCTAATCCAAGAAATGTGCTTAAAGTGCATCTGCAGGTATGTTAAGAAAATTAGTTTCTTACATAGGGGCTGTGTTATATATACTATAAGTACCAAGATTTTATGTTGCAAAGGGCTGATAAATAGCAAAAACTTTTTACAGGTACACCCAAGATTATATCCATATTTTTTGTGCCCTGTCAGTCTTTATGGGTCATGTTTGGTCCTTATGGGGGACTCTTACTTACTCGTAAGGACCCTGTCAAATCCTTATGCGTCCTGCCAAGTCCTTACGAGTAAAAGTTCTGTTAAGATTTTGTACAAGTCCTTACAGATTGATCAGCCCCTTGTTGTTAGAGTGTGTTAATCAAATTTTTTTGGTGAGGGATTTACATATTACTTTGTATTAGTACCTATACATTATTCATACATTACCTACCTACCTACACTCATTGTAAATGGCTATTAACAAGTGTTTAAAACATAATCTAGAAAAAGTAGAACTTGTTGGTTTTATTTATAGAATTCCAAAAGAATATCCGAGACGTAGGATATGGTTAGAAGCTATAGGTGTTGATGCAGACAAATGGCAATGGACTAAACATAAACTTATTTGCTCCCAACATTTTAAGAGAGAAGATGTGTTTTTTAAAAATGGCAAAAAATTTATTAAAAAAACTGCTGTGCCATCATTATTGTATAACAATAATCAAGATTCCAGCAACAAGGCGAATGTTAGCTTTTTAAGTTCTACCCAAACTACAGAATTGGGACCAAGCTCTTCAGCAGACCTAGAACATTCCAATGAAGCAGGTACAGAGACAAGTTCTAGCTTGGCAGTTATTTCTTCCTCGTCAAGTAGTATTGAAAAAACCAACATAGTCTCAATAATACAATCCTCCTCATCAAGTAATATGTCAAGAGACACATCTTTACTTAGGATTAAAAGAAAAAGAAAGTAAGTTTGCCTTTTTAATACTATTTTTATATATTATACAGTAAGTAGGTGTTTTTATTTTCACTCAAAATGAGTCAGGTATTCTGATAAAAAATTAACAAATTTACAAATAGTGTAAAAATTTTTTGGTACCTGCAGATAACACCATTTTTTTTAAGATGGTTTGTGAGGTGGTAGAGGGGGTTTCATTTATAAAGAAACACAAATACTACAGTAGCCAGAAAAATTTGGTTTCAAATTTATATTCATAATTACATTTTTAACATAATTTGCTGCAGAAAATGGGGAAGTCTGCTTGAATTATAAGAAACAAAACAAAACTTGCAAACAATAACATTTAGCAAAACACAGTTCTCACTTTTCTAATAAAAATCTCATTAAAAAATGCCTATAGTTTTGATGTTGATCCCAATTTTTTTAGTTTTATTGCTTCCTTTAACATATTTTACCATCCTACAATAAACTTAAAGCTATCCTGAGGTCTCGCTATCAAAAAAAGGTAAGAACTAAGCACAACTTAACTTTTTAGATTAAATGAAGATCTTCAAAAACAATCTGAATCTAGTAGCAGCACTAGCAGCAGTACCAAAAGAAGGAGAGTCGTCATGGGGCACATAAAGACATATCATAATTACAGGTTGGTTTGATTGTTTTTTTGATTGTTCACTATGTACTTTGTGACATTTTAGTTTATGTTCTTTTTAGTTTTGAGATCTTCAGAAATGGTAAAAAGATAACTTAAAAAAGAAATCTAAATTAATTACTAAAATTCTAACAAAGTGTATTAATTTGATTATAGAAATCTTTAATATTGATTTCATGACAAAAAGTAATTTTTAAAAAGCTGTTTGTGATCACACTGTATATTTGAATATGGTTCATAAAAACTTCTGCATGCTCTAAAACCTAAAATAAATTGATCAGATATCAAGTTTTTTTAGTCATATACAAGGTTTTTCAAAAAATACGAATCTTGCTCAAGATTATTTATATTTTGACCATGTTTAAATTCTTACATACATCTAAATAAGTATTTAGGATAGAAGAATGATTTTAGTATAATTATGTTATTGATTCCAGTCTATGCAGCACCTAAGTATAGTTTTTTGACTCTAATCATTTTTTAAATTGCTTCGATACACTTCCCAAAAATATATTGCATTAATGGATTTTCGTTGATAGTTTGCAAGATATTTGTATGAGACACTCATGTACTGTGACTATGAAAAAAGTCATACCCATTTATTTGTCAAAACATGTCAATCAGTTGTATTGATTAGAAAAAATGCGTTTGTGCCACATCTGCTTACTAGGTATAGGTATTCGTGACATTGGCGTCGATTTTTATTAATTTAGTCTATTTTAGAGTCTCAGAAAGTTTTAACGGAAACCAATATATATTTAAAAAGAGGATTTTTGAAGTCATTTACAAAATGTATTCAAAGCATAGGGTCTAATTTAAAAAAAGACAACTAGTGTCAAAAAAGTATATTTAGTTGCTGTGTAGACTGGACTTAATTACATATACTAAAATGTACCTATGGGCACCAGAATCATTCTTCTATCCCAAATACTTATTGAGAGATAAGCATCAAAAGATGGTGAAAATATAAATGATAACTTTTTAATTTTGACAATATATAAAAAAAAATTGATTAAAACTAAAACTATCTTTAAATTACGCTTATTTACATTAAAAAATAATTCTATATTATATAATTATTATAATTTTTATATTTTTGAAATGTTATTTTTCTACAATGTCAAAGCGGGGTAGAATTTATAAAATACATAAAAATGATTTAATTTTATTATAATTAATAACTTTTCAATTTATAATGTAGAAAAGTTAGTAAAAAATACCTAAATATAATTTTTTATTATAAATGGATGTATTTAAACGTAGTTATTAGTTCTGATTAATTTTTCTTTACAACAATCTTTAATAATGTCAAAAATGAAGCCATTGCTCTTGGGCAAAATTAATATTTTTTGACAATATAATATATAATAAAGAATAGCATTTTTTCCCAAAATTAATAATAAAAAACTTTTCTATATGGTTCCGATTTAGCTAGACTATATATACTATATATCAAAAACCTAATTAGCTGTTTGCACACAAGTTTTTTTGACATTTAATAAAATTTTCATTATTAAAATATATTGAAAAAGCTAAATTGTGAACAATATTGTTTTCATGTTATTTCTTTTTGTAGCAAATCGCCAAGTCATATATTGAGGCACAAACAGGAATTATTTAAATCAAATGAGAGGTATAGGAAGCAACTTTACCGAAAAAACCAACAAGTGGCTACTTTAACCAAAAAAGTTTTTGAAATGAAAAATGTGATACAATTTTTAAAAAATCAAGACATTTCGAATGATGGTGTGGATCACATTGACAAAACCATAAGTGATGTGCCTCATTTACTTATGTCAAGATACCTTAAAAATGTAAAAAGTGGTACCACAACACATGAAAAATACCCAGAACCTCTAAGAAAATTTGCAGCCACTCTTCAATTTTATTCAAGCAAAGCTTATGAGGCTGTCAGGAAGGAGTTTGCCTTGGCTTTACCTGATCAGTCTACAGTAAGAAAGTGGTATGCAAATGTAGATTGTGATCCAGGTTTCCTCGATACTTCTTTTGAGATTTTAAAAAAACAGTCAGAAGAAAGTTTAAAGTCTGGTAGACCACTTGTTGTGGCTTTAATGTTTGATGAAATGTCATTAAGGAAACAAATAGAGTATGATGGAAAGAAGATGTGGGGGTATGTAGATGTTGGTGTTCCAGTGGAAAATGACCAATTAGATGTTGCTGGAGAAGCTTTGGTTATGACGGTTGTATGCCACCAAGCTGCATGGAAGCTTCCTATAGCTTACTTTTTAATTAAAGCCTTAAATGCTTCAGAAAAAGAGAATATTGTTCATGAAGCACTGAAAAGACTGGCAGAGATAAAAATATTAGTGACTTCAGTGACATGCGATGGTCCAAATGCCCATTTTGCCATGTTTGAAAAGCTAGGGTGCAATTTTGATGCATCTGATGGAGGAAGAAACTTAATAACTAGTTTTGAAAATGACATTGGGCAAAAAGTTTTTGCTATATTGGATGCGTGTCATATGGCAAAGTTGGCTAGAAACAACCTAGCAGCTCTAAAGGTTTTTAAGGACCCTGATGGGAAATTGATAAAATGGGAATACTTGGTAAAACTTCAGCAGCTGCAAGAAGAGGAAACTTTAAATTTAGGAAATAAGCTAAGGAAGAGGCACATAGAGTTTGCTAACAATAAAATGAAAGTAAGTTATTTCTTTATTAAATTTCATTGGTTTTTTTGTAATATGAGAGGCGGTCAAAAATTAAATATTTTAATGTAACTGGTCACGACTAAATCACAATTTTTTCTTATTGTTTTTTTACCTTTATATTTTCAGGTGTCTTTGGCAGTTCAGACCTTGTCAAGAAGTGTGGCAGATGCTTTAAAATATTTGCGTATCGATATCAAACATCCTGATTTTGAAGATAGTGAAGCAACTGAGGCATTCATTTTAAAGATAAACAGACTCTTTGATATTTTAAATTCCAAGAGCCCTTTTGCCTGGGGTGATTGCAGCGCCTTACGCCAGTCAACAGAGCAAACATGGAGACCATTTTTAGAGGAAATGGTGGTATATCTGTTAAAATGTAGCAATATAAATGGAAGACCATTATACATGACTAACAACAAAACCCCATTCAAAGGCTTCGCTATTACAATAAAATCAGTAATGGGAATATTCGATCTATATGTAAAGGAGTTGAACATTTTGAAGTATCTGTTAACTTTTAAAATGAGTCAAGATCATTTGGAAACCTTTTTTTGTGGAATCAGGGCTCGCAATGGATGGAACAACAACCCATCTCCACTTTTGTTCAAATATGCATTTAGAAGAATGCTTTTACATACCAGAATTAGTGGACAAGGTGGAAATTGTAGAGTACTAGATGACACAACTGTGCTTTCAGTACCAAGTTCTTCTGGCAAATCACATGAAGTGATAGATATGTCACTTCTCAGAAGATATGACCTGAACATTGATGAAATTAGATTACAAGATGATGACTTTGATGTAACTGAATCATTTATCCCTTTAAGTGAAATATCAGAAGACATAGTGGCATACATGTCTGGATATGTCTTAAAGATGCTCAAAAGGAGGAATTTTTGTGATCAGTGTTTTGAAGGACTTGAATCTGAATTCATTGATGAACAGCACCAAAACTTTAAGCTAATACAGAGAAAAAACCGAGGTGTGTTTAAAAAAAATTAAAAGTTTTTTATGAAAGATTAATTTTATTGATTTATTTTGTTTTAGGAGGATTGCAGCGACCTTCACAAGGAGTCATTAAAATTTGTGTTGAAGTAGAAAAAATTATTCGGAAATTGATGGCAATTACTGATAACCAAATCCCTGCCGACACTGGTTTCCAGCAAGTATTTGTCATTAATATTAGCCAGCAGTTTTATTCCACTGGACAAAACCTATTTTATAAACTTGAGGCTCATTTTAGAGAGACCCATCCATTGCAAGAAAATCATTGTTTCATGTTAATAAAAAACATTGTGGCAGCTTATGTGCGAATAAGATTTTTTAATCTGGCTAAAAAATTTTCAACAACTGCGCAAGGCAAAAATCTGAGAAGACGGCTTACAAAACTGATTTTATTTAGCCACCAATAATCGCCATCAAACAATGAAAATAATGCAGATCTGAGTAGTAGGACAATAGGACAACAATGGCTTCAATCTACATTTGTTAGGCTTAGGCTTAATGAACCCCAAACTAATAGTTTTCTTAAATATTCACAGCAGAATGTTATCTAAATTAGACGCCGAAATAAGAGACAATCAGTAAAAGTTTAGAAATAGCATTGACACCAGAAAAGTCTTGTTTTACGTAAAAGTTTTAACTCGCAATTGTCTTTCCAGAAGTAGTGGAGAAGCATCAAGTTTTCTTTAAGCTAGTACAAAGGGAACCCGAGGTTTGTCTTTTTATTAAAACTTTCCTAAAAACTTGTAGAGTTAAAATGGTTTAAAAAAATCTACATATATAAATTATAACCATTTTTTTTTGTTTCAGGATATTATAAAAACCAAATGCTAAAGAATGCTGTGATTACTGCAAAGTAGCCTTACGAATCACACACTAATAGTTTTTTGAAAAATTATTCACAGCAGGATATTTGCTAAATTGACGCCGAAATAAGCATTTACGTAATATTACGTATATGGAAATAAGTGACAATTGAATA
Organism: Aspidapion aeneum; assembly: GCA_963576565.1. Classification (NCBI taxonomy): domain Eukaryota; kingdom Metazoa; phylum Arthropoda; class Insecta; order Coleoptera; family Brentidae; genus Aspidapion; species Aspidapion aeneum. The sequence goes on from OY755038.1 coordinate 129,257,479, forward strand.
GAATTCACCTTTAGCATTGGCACCACAAAAGCTCTGTTTGACATAGAAGTTTTACCGCAAAGTTGTCTTTCCAGAATTAGTAGAGAAGCCCCAAGTTTTGTTTAAACTAGTACAAAGGGAAACCAAGGTTTGCCTTTTAAAATATTTTTAGTAAAAGTTTCCTAAAAACTTGTTGAGTTAAAATAGTTAAAAAAATCTACATACATAAATTATAACGGTTTTTTTTGTTTCAGGATACCATTAAAACCAAATGCTAAGCAATGTTGCGATTACTGTAAAATAGCCTTACGATTCACACACTAATAATCTTTAAAAAAAATTATTTACAGCAGGATATTTGCTAAAGTGACGTCGAAATAAGTGACAATCAGATAGAATTTAGCTATAGCATTGGCACCACAAACCCTCTGTTTGATGTAAAAGTTTTAACACAAAATTGTCTCTCCAGAATTAGTAGAGAAGCAACAAGTTTTGTTTAAGATAGTACAAAGGGAAACCAAGGTTTGTCTTTTTAAAATATTTTTAGAAAAAGTTTCCTAAAAACTTGTTGAGTTAAAATAGTTAAAAAAATTATTAATTAAAAGGGACTTTTTTGTTTTAGAATACCATAAAATCCATATGCTAAAGAATGCTGTGATTACTGCAAAATAGCCTTACAAACCACACACTAATAGTGTTTTCAGAAATTATTCACAGCAGGATGTTTGCTAAATTGACGCCGAAATAAGTGACAATCAGATAGAATTTAGGTATAGCATTGGCACCACAAACCCTCTGTTTGATGTAAAAGTTGTAACGAAAAATTGTCTCTCCAGAATTAGTAGAGAAGCAACAAGTTTTGTTTAAGATAGTACAAAGGGAAACCAAGGTTTGTCTTTTTAAAATATTTTTTGAAAAATTTTCCTAAAAACTTGTTGAGTTAAAATAGTTAAAAAAATTATTAATTAAAAGGGACTTTTTTGTTTTAGAATACCATAAAACCCATATGCTAAAGAATGCTGTGATTACTGCAAAATAGCCTTACAAACCACACACTAATAGTGTTTTCAGAAATTATTCACAGCAGGATGTTTGCTAAATTGACGCCGAAATAAGTGACAATCAGATAGAATTTAGCTATAGCATTGGCACCACAAACCCTCTGTTTGATGTAAAAGTTGTAACGCAAAATTGTCTCTCCAGAATTAGTGGAGAAGCAACAAGTTTTGTTTAAGATAGTACAAAGGGAAACCAAGGTTTGTCTTTTTAAAATATTTTTAGAAAAATTTTCCTAAAAACTTGTTGAGTTAAAATAGTTAAAAAAATTATTAATTAAAAGGGACTTTTTTGTTTTAGAATACCATAAAACCCATATGCTAAAGAATGCTGTGATTACTGCAAAATAGCCTTACAAACCAAACACTCATAGTGTTTTCAGAAATTATTCACAGCAGGATGTTTGCTAAATTGACGCCGAAATAAGTGACAATCAGATAGAATTTAGGTATAGCATTGGCACCACAAACCCTCTGTTTGATGTAAAAGTTGTAACGAAAAATTGTCTCTCCAGAATTAGTAGAGAAGCAACAAGTTTTGTTTAAGATAGTACAAAGGGAAACCAAGGTTTGTCTTTTTAAAATATTTTTTGAAAAATTTTCCTAAAAACTTGTTGAGTTAAAATAGTTAAAAAAATTATTAATTAAAAGGGACTTTTTTGTTTTAGAATACCATAAAACCCATATGCTAAAGAATGCTGTGATTACTGCAAAATAGCCTTACAAACCAAACACTCATAGTGTTTTCAGAAATTATTCACAGCAGGATGTTTGCTAAATTGACGCCGAAATAAGTGACAATCAGATAGAATTTAGGTATAGCATTGGCACCACAAACCCTCTGTTTGATGTAAAAGTTGTAACGAAAAATTGTCTCTCCAGAATTAGTAGAGAAGCAACAAGTTTTGTTTAAGATAGTACAAAGGGAAACCAAGGTTTGTCTTTTTAAAATATTTTTTGAAAAATTTTCCTAAAAACTTGTTGAGTTAAAATAGTTTAAAAAATTATTAATTAAAAGGGACTTTTTTGTTTTAGAATACCATAAAACCCATATGCTAAAGAATGCTGTGATTACTGCAAAATAGCCTTACAAACCAAACACTCATAGTGTTTTCAGAAATTATTCACAGCAGGATGTTTGCTAAATTGACGCCGAAATAAGTGACAATCAGATAGAATTTAGGTATAGCATTGGCACCACAAACCCTCTGTTTGATGTAAAAGTTGTAACGAAAAATTGTCTCTCCAGAATTAGTAGAGAAGCAACAAGTTTTGTTTAAGATAGTACAAAGGGAAACCAAGGTTTGTCTTTTTAAAATATTTTTTGAAAAATTTTCCTAAAAACTTGTTGAGTTAAAATAGTTAAAAAAATTATTAATTAAAAGGGACTTTTTTGTTTTAGAATACCATAAAACCCATATGCTAAAGAATGCTGTGATTACTGCAAAATAGCCTTACAAACCAAACACTCATAGTGTTTTCAGAAATTATTCACAGCAGGATGTTTGCTAAATTGACGCCGAAATAAGTGACAATCAGATAGAATTTAGCTATAGCATTGGCACCACAAACCCTCTGTTTGATGTAAAAGTTGTAACGCAAAATTGTCTCTCCAGAATTAGTAGAGAAGCAACAAGTTTTGTTTAAGATAGTACAAAGGGAAACCAAGGTTTGTCTTTTTAAAATATTTTTAGAAAAATTTTCCTAAAAACTTGTTGAGTTAAAATAGTTAAAAAAATTATTAATTAAAAGGGACTTTTTTGTTTTAGAATACCATAAAACCCATATGCTAAAGAATGCTGTGATTACTGCAAAATAGCCTTACAAACCACACACTCATAGTGTTTTCAGAAATTATTCACAGCAGGATGTTTGCTAAATTGACGCCGAAATAAGTGACAATCAGATAGAATTTAGCTATAGCATTGGCACCACAAACCCTCTGTTTGATGTAAAAGTTGTAACGCAAAATTGTCTCTCCAGAATTAGTAGAGAAGCAACAAGTTTTGTTTAAGATAGTACAAAGGGAAACCAAGGTTTGTCTTTTTAAAATATTTTTAGAAAAATTTTCCTAAAAACTTGTTGAGTTAAAATAGTTAAAAAAATTATTCATTAAAAGGGACTTTTTTGTTTTAGAATACCATAAAACCCATATGCTAAAGAATGCTGTGATTACTGCAAAATAGCCTTACAAACCACACACTCATAGTGTTTTCAGAAATTATTCACAGCAGGATGTTTGCTAAATTGGCACCATGAAAGCTCTGTTTGATGTATAGTTTTAAAGCAAAGTTTTCTTTCCAGAATGAGTAGAGAAGCACCAAGTTTTGTTTAAGCTAGTACTAAGAGAATCCAAGGTTTGTCTTTTAAAAATATTTTTAGTAAAAGTTTCCTAAAAACTTGTATAGTTAAAATAGTTAAAAAAATCTACATACATAAATTATAAGTGATTTTTTATGTTTCAGGATACTATAAAACCCAAATACTAAAGAATGCTGCGATTACTGCAAAATAGCCTTACGAATCACACACTAATAGTTTTTTTCAAAAATTTACAGCAGGATGTTTGCAAAAGTGACGCCGAAATAAGTTACAATCAGATAGAATTTAGCTATAGCATTGGCACCACAAAAGTTCTGTTTGATGTAAAGTTTTAAAGCAAAGTTGTCTCTCCAGAATTAGTAGAGAAGCACCAAGTTATGTTTAAGGTAGTACAAAGGGAAACCAAGGTTTGTGTTTTTAAAATATTTTTAGTAAAAGTTTCCTAAATACTTGATGAGTTAAAATAGTTTAAAAAATCTACATACATAAATTATAAGGGTTTTTTTGGTTTCAGGATACTATAAAACCAAATGCTAAACAATGCTGTGATTACTGTAAAATAGCCTTACGTATCACACACTAATAGTTTTTTCAAAAATTTACAGCAGGATGTTTGCAAAAGTGACGCCGAAATAAGTGACAATCAGATAGAATTTAGCTATAGCATTGGCACCTCTAAAGCTCTGATGTAAAGTTTTAAAGCAAAGTTTTCTTTCCAGAATGAGTAGAGAAGCACCAAGTTTTGTTTAAGCTAGTACAAAGAGAAACCAAGGTTTGTCTTTTTAAAATATTTTTAGTAAAAGTTTCTTAAAAACTTGTAGGGCTAAAATAGTTTTAAAAAATCTATATACATAAGTTATAACGGTTTTTTTTTGTTTCAGGATATCATTAAAACCAAATGCTAAACAATGCTGCGATTACTGTAAAATAGCCTTACAAACCACACACTAATAGTTTTTTCAAAAATTATTCACAGCATGATGTTTGCCAAATTGACGCCGAAATAGGTGACAATCATACAGACATAAAAGTTTTAACGCAAAGTTGTCTGTCCAGAATTAGTGAAGAAGGGGGGTATTGCAAAGCACTACTTGACAAAACAGTGCTTTTAGCACCAAATTATTTTCAAGCTGAAAAAAAAACGGAGGTTTGCCTTTTTAAACATTTTTAATAAAATGTTGCCCAAAAACTGTTAAACTGAAATTAGTTTTAAAAAAATCTACATAAATTATAATGGTTCTTTTGTTTTAGGATAACTTAAAAACCAAATGCTAAATAATGCTGAGATCGCCGCTTAATAGCCCTTACAAATCATACAAAAAACGTTTTTTTAAAAATATTTTGCAGCTGCTCTAATCATACGCAAAATAGCCCGAGCCATACACTAAAAGATTTCCTAAAAATAATATTCCCACTATAATATTTTCTAAATTAGACCCCAAAATAAGCTACAATCAGGTAGTTCTAACACGAAAATGTTTTTCCAGAATTGGTAGAGAAGGTGAAAATTGTACAGTACTACCTGACAGTGGACAGATCAGAGCTATCAGTACCAAGTTCTAAACCGTCTATGTTCTAAACTCTATTCATTAATAATAAAATTAAAAACTATTCCGTGGAACTGGTGGAACTTTAGAAGTATAATAATAACTAACAATTAACTTTTGTTGTCATATTGTCTACCGTAAACCGTGGTAACTTTGCCACGATTTTTCTTAAACTTTAAAAAATTACTGCACTTCAATAATTAAAGTTCCGACACTTGTAAATGTAAACAAAAGTACAGGGAAATGATTTGTTTATAGTGTAAGCTAAGAAAATGAGCTCCAAGTGTCCCAAAGTTACCATGCCAGTTGGGGTAACTTTGGTACGCTGACTTTTTTTAATGAATATTTTAAAAGTATGTCTGTATCGTACCTCCGCATGTTACCATTTTTTGTTTAATTGTAAATATTTATTTTTAGATGCGAATAATCTTTTTAACTATTTTATTAAAAGCAGGCCAAAATATTACTTTAACTAAAATGTCTTTACCAAAAACCAAATATATTTAGTGGTTTGGGCCACACAAGTAAAATGTTATTTATGACTTTTCAAAAACACCTGCTATACCATAATCTTTGAAATCACACTATAACTGCAGTCCAAACAAATGAGGAATTCCAAAACCTAAAAATTTCACAGAATATTACCTTATGAATTTGTACAAAAATAAAATGTAAAAAAATTCAGGGTGTCCCGAAGTTATACCCAAGTTACAAACTTAACCCGGTTTACGGTAGGGTTTTTTTTTAGGTACCGAATTCAACAATTTTATGATGTAAATTAATTTGATTATAGCTATTACTATTAAGCAATATAAGTGTCGATTTTTTAAAACTTTTCATCATCATTTTAACTTTCTCAACTTTTTTGTAATAATAGAAAGTGACACTTTTGTCTCTTCATTAAGGGATTAAAGGCACTTTTTATTTTTAAAGTGCGAAAAATGTATTGGCATAATTTTATTTTAAGTAAGCCATTTCTGATATAAACTGATTTTGCTCTTACTACAACTATCTCCTAGTTTTTGAGCGGCCCCTCGAACATAAAAATGGCCAATTGTCCTTTAGCCCATTTTAACTTATTTCTGTCTTTTTCTTTTCTTTTTATCTTTATCTATTTGAAAATATGTTTACATATGAATTTTAAAATGAACTTAAATTATGTGGATCAAAAATGTGTTTAGTTTTGAAGACTTTTTTGTGATTTTCGTTTTCTTTTTGAAATATTATTGGCTTTGTTTTAATAAATTTTTATTGGTAGATGCAAAATTAAAAAAATTATAAAAAGGTAGGCTACATTATACTAATTTAAGTAAGTTTGAATTGTGAGTATAACCGGTATTCCAAGGTTTCCCTCAAAATGGCCGCCAAGATGGCTGCAATTACGATTACATTATTCGCGCAGGTTGACGCCTATTCTCCCGCTTTTTACAAGTTCATTGGTTCCAACTAGACATTGGACTATTGTCAGGAATGTAAACTAACCTTAACTATGCCACTGTACGAAACCAGCTTAGAAAGCCGAAAAGTGCAAAACATGGTTTTGCAGAGATAAGAAAGTGGTTCTGCCGCCCTCCAAAATATTAAACATTTGGTTACCGCCTACCACACAGCAGATGGTTGATGCGTGAAAACTACTGAAAAGTGAATAGTGGGAGTTAAATGGTTAAGCGTAGGGATACATCAAATAGAGAGAGAGTTTTTCCTTCAAAGTGATTTGCTGTGGATAAACTATGAGATTAGAAAGTGTTGTCTATAAATTGATATTTTATCTCTGTTTTCATTTAGGTTTTCTTGTTTTGCTCATTAGCTAGAAAGTAAAGTAAATTTTAGGATTATCAGCAACGGTACTGACTCGGTTCCTCCAAGCTCTTCAAAAGGGGGAAAATGGGTTACTTAGGTCCAACCTACCGTTAATAAAACCCTAACTTTGAGGAGACAAGTGGGTAGTCACATTCTAAGTTTTGTTGAACTTAAACTAAAACCTCTAAACTAATTGTCAGTACAGAAACATAACATTTTTATGTTTGAATAATATTTAGCAGTTTGTTATTTTGGTAAGTTAAAGTTTTTATTTTTTATATTTTGGGTCTTGTTTGTTTTATAGGTCATAAGAAAAGTCTTGTAACAATTTGTAAATTGCAACAGAGTTTTATTTTCTATTCAGTAAAGTTTGTAGCGTTTTTAAATCTGTTTTATATTTATTTTATACAAACAAGAGATCTACTACGGTACCCTCGTTTAAGGGTTTGATTTAAAACATAATCGTACCCAACAAGTTGGTGGAGGGAGGCTTGTGTGAATAAAAAATATTATTTTATTTTTCTCGATATCTAGTTTTGAAAAGAATATTTTAAAACAAAAAACTGCTTTTTAAATTAAATGTTTGAGTGTATCGATTTACCTGAAAAAACCATTCTTTAAATTAAATAAAGAATTACCGAAACTAAAACTTTTTCAAGCAAGAATTTTCCTTCCTTAAATAAAAAACATAATTTCCTCAATCAGAAAGCTATATTTTATTGACATGAACAACAAATACAATTAAGAATTTTTACAAACAAGACATTAATTGTCTTAATTAAAACAAGTATTTTCCTTTTTTTTCTTCTGTGTAATATATTTTCGGTTATGCAGTCATTGGTTTTCGATAAAACCATTTATGCTATAATGTATGTATTCATGAAATATGTCGAAAATATCTAAAAAAATTTTAGCTTCAGGGGGGCCATACTTCAATTATAAAATTTTTATAATTAATTTTTGGTTCTAGCATAACAGAAAAATCTGCATTATTTTAAGTAAAATATATGATTTACGCTTTTACGCTCGTGTACAAGAAGTTCTTGAAAAAAATCACTTAATCACATAAGAACCTTTCTTTAAGTGCAAATGTCAAGTTGACAGATCATGTTGTTAAACTTTTTTATTTTACTTTTAATGTCGCAATAAAAAATAAAAAAAAGGATTAGTTAGGATTTCAAAATTTCAAACATTTATATTGGTAAATTGGATGCCACTGAATTAATAAATGATTAAAAAAGTACTGTGAGCAACAAAAATCAGTCCATAAACCTCATAATTATATTTAGGTAAATATTCTCGTTAAAACAAAGCGAAAGTATTTTGCATTTCTAAAAAAACCATTAAAATCCTAAAAAGCATATAAGTTTACAGAGTTTTGTGAAAAACTTAAACAACCGAATTTTCAACATACCCTGATTTCTTTGGGAGTTTTCTATAAAATAAAAAAAAAAACAAAAAAATCCCACCATTAATTTTTTTTTATAGTTATTTCTGTAAAGCATTGTTTTTTTAGTAAATATATTTTAATAATTTTTATGTTCGGAACGCCACTGAATGTAGCGGGCTATTAATAGGTCCAATTTTTTTATTTGAATAATAAAATATAGTTGTATAATAATATCATTTTGCAGAACAGGTAGAAATGACCTGAAATAGTTTTTTGTGAAAAGTGCTCAAGAGCTAAAAACTGAAACTTTGAACCCCTGTATCTTAGAAACCATAGATCGGACGACGATGGGGCCATTGACAACCTTTCATCAGGGCATCAAGATTTACAACATAATTAAATATAAAAGAAATCCAACCGAAAGCCACCACCCATAAAGTCCGGGCGGGATCCTTTATTATTTTTTGCTTATTGTTATTTGTTTATCAATTTATTTTTAATGATTTATTATTCATCAATTTGTTTTTTTTAATTTAATTTATTTTTAAATCAATGTTAAGACTATAAGACAAGCAAAGCCTATACCGGGGGCCCAAAGTTTTGCTACCCATTGTGTTAGCTCGCGCTAAATTTCGCGGTTCTTTTTAAAATTTAAAACCATACGATTGGACTAGAAGCATGGTAAATTTTTCTGTGCTTGGGACATGCGCAACAAAAATCAGAGAGATTCCTTCACGATCGCCTCCAGAAAATGGCGTGTTAATTACTTTCTCCAATTTATTACAATTTTCTATACTTGAAACTGCTTGGATTTTGGACTAAAAACCATAGAACTGGAATCTGCAGCCCTTCAGCTACGTGGTGCCATAATTAGATTCTGACAGAGGCCCCTGAGACGTGAAGAAACTGACTGCACATCGGTGAGTACTGTTGTTTTCCACATTTAGTTGTGTGATTACAGCGATTTTCCTATGGACTCTTAATTTTTGTGATTCCGTATCAACTATTATGTTTGTTCGCGATTTCGTTTAATAAAAATAAATACAGTTGCAGTTATCGTTTTTGTTACTGCGGGCAAACATAAGTTGGACCTCCGATCCGCATAAATAAATTTAATTCATACGACTGTATTTTGAAGTCAGCCATTTTCCATTCTTAGCGATCACGTCCTTGTGGGGAGTTTTGCCGATCGTATTGAACCGTAACCATTCGTATCGACCGTCGCTTTCGGCGCAATTTGCGTTTTCCGGTCCGCTGCTATAGTAACGCATGTTTACCGCGTGGTCATTTCGAGTAAACAAAAGAATCGAGAATCATCAACAAACAGAAAACTTTCTGTGATAAGGTTTGTTTAATACCATTTCGTTATTTCAAACATTTTTCGTCAATTGCGATAAATTAGTGCATACTTTCGACAATTTCAGAAGCATTCATTTAACGTTAATTGTATATTTACCGACAATTTCATCATTTCAAAAGTAAAACCATGTCTATCAAAAAAGCCGTGCATCAACGCAAGGGTTTTTTATCTGCGATAACCGAATGCTATGTGTTTTCACGAACCGCAGCAACGGATGCCAAAGCGAGAAATGAGTTTCAAGTGAGGTATGCCGATTTGGAGGATACCTTCGATAAATGCATGCTGGCACATAATGATGTCAATATGCTGATAAAAGTCTCTGACGACGATGAGTTTAAAACGCAGGATGCGATGCTTTCAGAAGCTCGTAAATATGTTTATGCATGTAAGAGGGTTTACTCTGAAATATTTCCGGTCGAGGCACCACCTTTTTCGGGACAATATGTTCGTCAAAACGAATTTGAAACTCCTAAACTCAAAGAGTTAGGTATTTCCATATTTCGAGGTAATAAAAAATTATGGCGAAGCTTTTTCGATCTTTTTAATAAAATTATAAATCAAAATCAAAGTCTTTGTAACGTCCGAAAACTTCAATATTTATTTTCATATCTCGAGGATGAGCCTTTAACATTGATTTCAGGGATTAGATTATCTGATTAAAATTATAAAATTGCTTACGACAAATTAGTCAATAGATATCGAAAGAAGCAAACAATGCTTTAAGCACAATTATGAAATTTAAATTAAAAAACGAGTCAGTTAAGAATTGCGTAATTTAGTTGACACCTTTTCAGAGTCCCTAGAAATTTGAAAATCACTTAGCTTTGACGTTGACAGTTGAGTATTATTTTTTTATTTTGTCAGTAAAATTGGACATTTCGACGCGTTCAAATTTCGAAATGTTTGCCAGTCACGCCAATACTAATACCGAAATTTCCACTTTTTTTGGTTTTGAAATCATTTCCTCAATCGACAGCACACAACAAGGTGCCTACCTATCAAAAATCAAATTCTATGCCAAATCAGTTTGGGAAAAAGCCTACCTATAAATCATTCAAGTCGCCTTTTATAGGACTGGGTGGCACCACTAATTCAAGTACTACTACTAAGTCGGTTTAGAACGTTTTTCTACGTTGTCCGACGCCTATCCTCCACCTCTTTCGATCCTGATAATCATCCTCTGTCCGATTCTTTTGACTCATTGATCTTTGGATTGACTGTTGCCATTCTAGTTTAGGACGCCCTCTTTTTCTGCGCCCTATTGGTTGCCATTCCAGGACCTGCTTTGGTAATTTTTCGTCGTTCATCCGCTGTACATGGCCGTACCACATCAGTTGCCTTCTTGTGATGTCATCCGTTATGTTTCCCTCGATTCCCATTCTTTCTTTTATGATCTCATTTCTTATGTGATCATCTATTCTAGATATTCTCATTGATCTTCTTATTGCATCCATTTCGACACTTTCCATTTTTGTTTTGTATTTTTCTGTTACGCGACAAGTCTCTATTCCATACAACAGCGTGCTTTTGACCATTGTTTCATATATGTTAAATTTTACATTCTTTTTTATCTCTTTGCTCCATAAAATACTGTTAAGACATCCAATAACTTTTTTGCTTTTACTATTCTTTTTTCCAATTCTTTACAGTCTGTACCTGTCTTATCAAATGTGACACCCAAGTATACATACTCATTGCATGGAGATATTGTTTGTCCATTTTCTAGTACTCACTGGATTCGTTTCCAATACATAAGTACTGTCCACGTTCACTTTTAATCCCCACTTTTGTTATTCTTCTGTTAACTTTCTCATCATATACTCCATGTCTTCTTTATCATTAGCCACAATTACTTGGTCGTCAGAAAACTGTAGTGTGTATATGGTAAATCGGTCGTTAAGTTGTATTCCCAGGCCGTGCACTTTACGTTTCCAGTTTTTTAGAGCTACTGCGATATATATTTTAAAAAGAGTTGGAAAGATATAACATCCCTGTCTTAAGCCTTTTGTTACCAGGAATTCTTTGAAAGTCGATTTCCAATTTTAATTATAGATTTTGACCCTTTGTATAGTTCTTTTATCGCTTTTATGTATGTATGATTGATATTAGTTTGCTCTAACACTGTCCATAATTTTTCTACTGGAACGGTATCATATCCTTTTTGTAGGTCCACAAAGGTAACATGAGTCTCTATATTTCTGGCGCTCCTTTTCTCAACTACTTGTTTAAGACAAAAAACATTATCACTACAAGATCTGTTCATGAAAATCATTCTCTATTAGATCTCTAAAAATCCTACCGTACTACTAGAGTACTGGTTACTGAAATTCCTCTGTAATTGTTGCAATCCAGCTTGTTTTCTTTTTTATGTATTGAGGATATGAATGCATTTTTCCAATGATTAGGTACTGGATGTCCGTTTATGCATTGGTTAATAATATATGTGAGATTTTCGAGTAGTTTCTCTGATCCATATTTGAGCATTTCAGCATATATTCCCCCAGGTCCGCTAGCTTTTCCGGATTTAAGCTTTTTAATATTATTCTTTATAATTTTTTTTTTCGATGATTACTTCCTCTCCATGTACTTCTATGTCTTTTCTCGGAGAGGCTGCCAGATATTCGGGTCTCGTCTCCTGCAGCAGTCCCTTGTAGTGTTCTGTCCATTGTTCTGGTTTGATTATCTGGATGTTTACTTTTTCTTTTGTTGGGTATTTTACTGTAGAAATGAATTTCCATACTTCAGAACTCTGCCTACCTCCTACGTGTGTATTTATGTCGTGGCACTTGCGCTCGAACATTTCATTTTTTTCTGTGCGTAATTCAAGTACGGGAATAAAATGTTTCCGGTGTAATCAAGACCACGTGCTTACGAAATGTCAAACATTTCGTGACCTATCGCCTATCGATCGCCCATTTTTCGTCAAGCAGAGAAAAGTATGTCAAGCGTGTTTGCACTTTTAAGAAGTGAAAAATAATGGAATTTCCTTCGACAGGTCGCCGGTTTGGCTTTACAAGCACATTTAAAAATAATTGTCGGTATTGACGATTGTAAATGGAAAGTTACGATACATATGGAATTTTATATGAAAAGGCACCTACCTCGGACTCTCTTGCGGCTCCAGTTAACGTTTAAACGTCCAGTTTTTTCACCTCAAAATTCACTTTTTTGGGAACGTGATTTTTCTAGTGTCTTGTTGTGACGGTGGTTGTTTGCGCACTCATCGCGGCGCTGCTTGTCCTCCCACGTGTGCGGTGCCGTGAAAACCCATATGCATATGTAAGAGCGCGAAAGTTTAAATTATTTTAAACGCGAAAAAAAGGAAAAGAAAATGAAAATAGGGAATTCATTGCTTGCACCAACATTTTCCGGCCGCCAAAACACGTGTGTTTTTACTTAGTTAAGAAAAGGAAAGGAAAAAAAAATTAAATAATATTCGCCTATTAGCGATTAAACGATACAATTTAACATTAACCCAAATATGCATTAAATTATGCATGTAAATTAAAATTAAAAGAAAAGAAAAAAATACTTAGAAAAAATTAAGAAAGAAAAAGAAAATTTTGCCTTATGCGTCGGGCATAGGCAAAGGACATAGTTTCACTACTGGTCGACGATATGTTCCTGTAGCTGTTTTAACGGTCACAACACGAATATGACCGTCTGAGCCAGGGTGTACGTCGACAATTCGCCCAACAGCCCATTGCAATGGCGGTTTTTGTTCATTCTTTACCACGACTAAAGTATTTAGTTTAATATTGTTAGAAGCCTCTGTCCATTTAGAACGCTGTTGCAAGGTGTTTAGGTACTCCAAGTTCCAGCGTTTCCAAAAATCGGACTGGAGCCTTTGCAACAGCTTCCAGCGGGACAGGGTATTCAACTTGGAATCAGAAAAATCGGGTTCTGGTACGGAATTCAACGGTTCCAGGGTAAGAAAATGACCAGGGGTCAGTGGAAGAAAGTCATTAGGATCCATACTTTGGGCATACAGAGGCCGGCTGTTTAGTATGGATTCGACCTGACACAAAAAAGTAAAAAACTCTTCATAGGTTAACCGTTGCTCACCTATTACACGTTTTAAATTTGCCTTGGTGGATTTAACTCCTGCCTCGGCTAGTCCGTTTAGGTGCGGACTACCAGGACTTGAAAAATGCCAGGTAATTTTTAGACTGTGACATGCTTCCTGGGAGTACTGTTTGAGTAAACGATCAGCTCCCAAGAACGCGCTACCACAATCTGAGTAAATGTCAGAGATTCTTCCTCTTCTTGCCACAAATCTCTTAAAAGCCGCAAGAAAGGTAGGGGTGGAAATATCGGAGGTAAGTTCTAGGTGAACTGCCTTTGTTGCGGAGCAGACTAAGACAAGAATATAACCTTTGGATACCTTTGCACCTCGGTACTTTCCCATTGTAATTGGAAAGGGACCACAATAATAAGAGAGAGAGAGAGAACAATAAGAGAATGTTGAAGTTCTACTTCGGTAATATTTTCGTTAGGATATTTAGATTTCTTTTCGGTAAGGCGAAAAATATAGGAAATTATGCGTTGAATTTTCTCTAGGGAAGGGAAACGAGAAAGAAAAGTATCAAGCATGTGTGGTTCAACTGTGCATGTTTGAAAACTGATTTGCGTTCTTCCAGAATAACCTCGTTTTCCGGAGGGTCTGGACAGCGAAAATCATCAGGCCAGCTCTCTTTTGGTAGTCTAAGAAAACAAGGACCTTCCCAATACAAGTCATGTTTGACAAGTTGATTAGGCATAAGACCGCGCGAAGCACAGTCGGCTGGATTTAGCGCTGATGGAATATATTTCCAGGCCGTAGGAGAAATGGTTTCTTGAATGTGACAGATACGGTTTGCCACAAACGTTTTAAACCTGTGAGGTGAAGCCGCCAACCAGCATAGAACCACTTGGGAATCACACCATGCACAGATTTGGTTGAAGTTAAGAATATCTGAATAAGTGTTTTGAATAAAGGAAATTAGGTCGCAAAGTAAAGTGGCACCAAGATGCTCCAGTCGCGGAAGACTGTTTTCACTGGTGCGACCTTAGATTTGGCCATTACAAGAAAGGTATGGATTTCTCCGGATACTGACTCCATTCTGAAATAGACCGTAGCCGCGTAACCTATCATAGAGGCGTCTGAAAAGCCGTGAAGTTCAATGCTACGTGGTTGATCAATGGAAAGGCGTCTAGGTAGATGAATATTTGAAAGATTTGGAAGTTCGGTTCGAAATTGATTCCAAACATTTACGATATGCGGAGGAGGCTGAGAATCCCAGTCCAGCTTCTCCTTCCACAGATCTTGCATGAGATGCTTAGCAAGTAAAGAAACGGGAGAACAGAAACCTAAGGGATCAAAAATTTTCATGATTTGAGATAAGATACCTCGCTTGGTGCATGGTTTATCTTCTGGTACGACCAAGTAGGTAAACGAATCTGAGATAGGATTCCATTGGAGACCCAATATTTTTACAAAATTAGGTTCGGATTTGTCGAAACGAATGGACATTTGTGTTTCTGATTCTGAGAATGAGGAGAGAAGTTCCGGACTGTTGCTCGCCCATTTTTAAGTTCAAACCCTCCTAGGCGCAACAGAGATTAACTCCGACTGAAGTTTTTTGGCAGAGGCCACAGAATCCTGCCCAGTGAGCACGTCGTCGACGTAAATGTCTTTAAGAAGCACCTTGGAAGCATTAGGATATCTTTCAGACTCAAGTTTAGCTAGTTCTTGTATAGTACGAATAGCTAAGTAAGGTGATGACTTAAGTCCATAAACAACTGTTCTTAAGGAGTAGGACAGGATCATCCTCAGAAAATCTCCATAGAATATTTTGATAACGCGTGTGCTCAGGAATAATTAAAATCTGTCGGAACATTTTTACTATGTCAGTAACAAAGGCTACAGCATGAATTCGAAAATTAAGTAGAATTTCACGGACATCATTTTGCAGTTTAGGACCTGCGCACAACGTCTCGTTGAGTGAGACACCTCTGGGACTACGTTGAGACCCATCAAAGACCACTCTTATCTTCCCAGTGTTCCAGACACTGTGATGAGGGATAAAGTAGGAATTATCCAAGACATCTTTGTAAGCTTGATAATTAGCTGAGTCTTTGAGAAGTCTAGCTTCCTGAAGCTTGAAACGTTTTAAAGCGATTGGATAGGTGTCACCCAACTGGGGTTCTAAGTTTATGAAAGGTAATGGAACGACGAATCTACCTGATTCGTTGCGTGAAACTGATTGTGAAAATAATTTTTCGCACATAATATCCTCAGGACTGTGATAAACCTTATGTGGAACCTGCTCTATCTCCCAGAAGCGCTCTAGGCAGATATCCAGAGATGGTTCGATGGATGTGTAACAGCTTATGAGTGATTGTGGTTTTTGTTGCTTTGAAGTTTCAACTTTACCGATCAGCACATAGCCAAAGATGCTATTAAAAGCACTAGGTTGTCCACGCTCTCCGTGGATAACTCCCTCTTGTAAGAGATGCGGAAAAAGTTCACAACCTACTAGGACATCAATGGAACTTGGTATATGGAAGTTTTGATCAGAAAGTTTGATATTGCGAATGTGATTCCACTTGCTCGAGTCGACAGCGCAAGAAGGAATCTCTGTACAAAGTTTTGGAAGTACTAAAGCCTCAAAATCAAAGGTAGGTCCCGCTTGACATTGAGGTTTGATAAGACATTTCGTCTTACCTTTGGTATTGGAAGATGTCATTTGATTTAAGCCTTGAATAGAAGTAGAAAAGAAGCTTTTCGAAAGACTTAAACGATTTAGACATTTTTCTGAAATAAAGTTTGCCTCTGAGGCAGAATCGAGTAAGATACGAACTGGTTGGTAATGTCCCCTTGAGTCTAACATGTCAGCTACAACGGTAGAAAGTAGAAAAGTGGAATTTTTGGAAATCATTGTCGCATGACAGTTTCTGGAATGGCTTCCTGACATAGGGGTGCTATTGGAATTGGAAAGTGGAATATTAGCGTTCTCTGGAGGATATGAATTAACACTCACAGAGGGCGCTACTGGTTGTGGAACATGGAGAAGACTATGATGTCTGGCTCCACACCTGATGCAGTTGTAGGAGGAGGGGCAATTCACGGTCTGGTGAGCAAAATGTAAGCAATTTTGACATAGATTCACCTGCCGAGCATAACCCATCCTTTCCTGTGGACTTTTGTTTTGAAATTCGATACATTTCGATAATGCGTGATTCGAAGAACATAGGTAACATTTTATTTTTGGATTAAAAGTTCTGTTCTGATTATTTTGTATTTGAGGGTTGCTGCGTTGATTGCTATTTTGTAAAGTATTTTGTTGATTTCTTGAATTTGAACTTTGATTTGAAATAGTTGTATTGAAAGCAGAAGGTGAATTAAAATTATTAAAACTGTTTCTCTGAAAACTGTTCTGTTGAGAATTACGCGTAGTTTGAGGTTGTCTAGGGGTTTGATTTTGCCTACTAAAACTGGGCATTTGCACTACAGATTCGAGCGCAACGCAATGATTTTCTATAAACGTGTAAAGATCAGTGTAGGACGGAATTTCTGAATTGTTTTTCTCTCTACTATAGTAAAGTTCAAAATCAGTCCTCATCTTGGCTTCAAGTTTTGAGAGCATCATGTTAAAAGTAAGAAAGTCCCATTCTTTTGTAGGAAAACCAAGCTCATTTAAGATAGCTAGATTCTCAGAAAATGTATCCAACATGGAACGTAATTCTTTCCCAGAACTGGACTTAGTTGAAAGAAAGTTAATAGCATTCAAAGCGGTAGTAGCAATAATTCGTTTATTTTGATACCTCTTTACTAAGGTTTCATACGCAATGTGATAATTGCTATCTGCGAGGGGAATGGTTTTTACTAGAGAAAGGGCTTCATTCAGAACAGAACTCCGCAATTGTTGAAATTTCTCTATATCACTTAAATCAGAATTTTGATGTACCATGACTTTAAATAAGTCAAACCAGTGTTGCCAGTTGTTATAATTACCATCGAAAATTGGCAACCTTGGTTGTGGAAATGATCTTGTATTTGACCTCTGAACAATATTTTGTTGGTTAGGGTTGCCTACGTAGTTGACAGGGTTGGCCCTAAAAAGGTCGTAGTAAATACCCTGACATTCATAATAAAGGTTTTAAAGTCTTTTCTAAGTTTATCCTGCTCGTCAAATGAAAGTTTAAACTCTTCGAGAGAGCCAATAATTTGGTTATGAAAATTATAGAATTGAGCATGACATTCTTCGACGTCTTCATATCTGGATTTAAACAAAAAGTGAAACGCTGTATCCGAGTTCGCTTTCAAAGCTACCTCGTGATCTTCCGCCATTTGGTTGAAGCTCAAAAGCCTTTTGTCGCAAAGTTTTTTCTGTTTTTGCGTAGACATTTTTGTTTTTGAAAGTTAATTTGTTTTTAAAATTACCCAAAAAAATTCTTAAAATATAACCCGAATTTTAGCAAAAATTAAACAATTTTATTATTTTAATTTTATTAACTTTTTTTTTGAAAATTTTGAAATGAAATGTTTGTAAGTTTGTCTGTATGTTATTATTTGAACATATCCTTTAAAAAAAACTTTTATGTCTCACCAAGGATTGAACCCCGCACCTCTCGATTCCAAGTCGCACACTCTGTGCATACGACTAGCGGTCCTGTTGAAAGTTTTTAAGAAAGTCGGTATTCGAAGAAACGAGCGCGCAACGTGACCCACGTCACTATTCAAGTGGGATGACCCTGGTGACGGCGACACTTGCACCTGCGCGTTAACGCGACACCTGTAAAATTGATAATTAAAGGAAAGTAGATGGAAGAACCGCCTTAAAATTTCACTTTCGGCGTATTGACGCTACTTTTACTGAAAATGTAATGAACAAAGCGATCAACTTTGATGAACTAGTAAACTATACGAAATATGTGCATTGGCTATAGCTATTTTTGAACGGTAATAAACACTTCGATCAACTTTGAAGGAACATATCACCAACAGGTCGTAAATCAATATGGCCTGATTGTAGAAATAATTGAATTGGAATTGGAAATAAATTTTGAAAATATATAGAAATTTGGAATTTTTGTAGGAAATTGCTGAACCACAGGAGTCTAGGTAGTTTGGAAAACTATTAATTTGGAGAGAAGGACCATTAAATGTGCGTGCAAGTAGTGAAAAATAATGGAATTTCCTTCGACAGGTCGCCGGTTTGGCTTTACAAGCACATTTAAAAATAATTGTCGGTATTGACGATTGTAAATGGAAAGTTACGATACATATGGAATTTTATATGAAAAGGCACCTACCTCGGACTCTCTTGCGGCTCCAGTCAACGTTTAAACGTCCAGTTTTTTCACCTCAAAATTCACTTTTTTGGGAACGTGATTTTTCTAGTGTCTTGTTGTGACGGTGGTTGTTTGCGCACTCATCGCGGCACTGCTTGTCATCCCACGTGTGCGGTGCCGTGAAAACCCATATGCATATGTAAGAGCGCGAAAATTTAAATTATTTTAAACGCGAAAAAAATGAAAATAGGAAATTCATTGCTTGCACCAACAATTAGTAAATATTCATGCAGGACTTGCAATAGTCAAAGGCACCACACTCTAACCCATATCTCAGAAACTAATAAAGAGCCTGGAAGCCAAGATACTAGTCCTGTCATTCACACACCACCTGTTTATAATCTTCATGTGTCATTAAATACCTCAGGACCTTCAGGTACTCTTCTTTAATGCACCGCCATCATAGAGGTCATGGACGGTTGCGGAAATTTTCAACCTGTAAGGGCACTGCTTGATTCTGGATCTCAGACAGGATTTATCAGTGAAAAGTGTATTCAGCGTCTTCCTAGGCGAAGGTACACCACTGACGTATTCGGATTAAATTAAATGTCTTCTTTTACTTCTAAAGGGCTCGTTCACTGTCACATTAGGCCACAAGGACAAGTCAATCCTTTACTTAATTTCGAAGCAATTGTTGCTCCACAACTATGCTCAAATATGCCTACATTCACTTTAAACGATAATCAGTGGAAAAAGTTGGAAAAGCTTAAACTTGCCGACACATCTTAGTTCAAATCTAGACCTGTGGACCTAGTTATTGGTTGCGAGCTATTCGCACAGATATTCAAGGAGGGCAGGGTAAGTGGACAGAAAGGGCAACCTTCAGCCCTTGAAATCATCTTTGGTTGAATCGTCATTGAAAAAGTTGACGAAGTAGGTAATCTTACGGAACGAACCAGTTGTTTTTTATTGAGTCATTCACCTTTTAGAGGTGGGTTTTAGGAAATCGAACATTTGCTTAAAAAACAAATCATATCAAAGGAAGAAAAACAAGCGAAATCAATTTTTACTGCGAGTGTTGTACGACAACCGAGCGGTAGATTTATGGTAGATCTTCCGTTTAATGATAAAATAAACCCTGACCTAGGAAATACTTATCATCACTGCTTATCGTAGATTTTTACTTCTAGAAAATAGATTAATCAAAAATCCTAATCTATACACTGCCTATTCTAGTTTCAGGCAAGACTATATCGATTCTAATCACATGAGTCTACTTGTCACCTTTATATTCAACTGCCTCTTATGGCAAGATGTGATGGTGGGTTCTTAAATTAATCAAGGCATGTGCTATATAATTTTTAAGTTTTATTTAAAAATATTTAAAGGGGAAAACAAAAGCCAAAGAATTTCTTATCTTTCAAATAATGAAAAAAAAGTATCATAGCATTACCTAATTAAAAGTTACTCTTAATTAATAATTTGACCATATATGCATATTTGGTTTTCATTAAGTTTCACCCTATTTAAAACCTTTTTTCTTTAAATTAAACAAAACCCAGGAACCTGAAACAAGGGATGATCTTACTTGTTTACTGCCATACACAGGATCTTCAACTTGTGCTGTCTAATACTCGGGTCTGAAAACTCAGGTCTGAAAACTCGGATTTGATAACTCGGGTCTGATGTGTCCGAAGACTCAGGACTGGAAATTGGTTATGAACTTCAAAAAATTTGCTTTGGGATTGCGGTTCTGGAGCTGAAAGGAAACATGCCTTTTGGAACACACAGTATATACAGTAGATCAAGCTGCATACCTTTTGATTTGACAAATATTTATTTATAGCAAAATAATCCCTCTAATATTTTGTCATTGTATTTTTGAGTTAGTGTAAAACTACCCTTACTTATATACTTCTCACAATAATATAACCTATAAAATTTAGATAATTCAAAGCGTGCATTAAACGAATTCTAAATTCTAAATCTCCTATTTCAAAATGGTCTGTCTCGCCAATTTTCCATTTTTCTTAGACAAAATATATGATAAAATCAACCCCAGCAAGATTAATAAATAAGGTTAAAATATACCTTAATTAATAACATGTGCTCTCTGAGAAGCAAAAGAAAGTAAAATAGGGGCTCACCTGTAAGTAGCTCGATGGAATTTTTAATCGACCTCCAAAAAGAAAAGATGCCACAAGGGCGATAACCTAAAGCACCATACTTTCAAGTTAAACTTTCTAGAAGTAGATTGCTAACTAAAGTCGGCACACGGCCCTTTTGTGGCTGGCACTTGCCAAACCATCATTGATTATCTTATCACCAAACAAAAGACAAAACTAAAAATTCAAGATGTCAGAACAAAGCGTGGATCGACATGCGGAAGTGATCACTATTTTCTGGTGTCCAAAAATATCTTTCCTTATCAAGGCCGTAGCCTGCATCAACAACATCTTGATGATACAGTGATTGAAGAAATTGATCACTGTAAATATAATCTACTAAGCCTAGAACATGACAGCGTACAAAACTTATACAAACAGAGACTGAACGAAATACTTAATACAAGTTCAGGTGCAACCCCAGATGAGGAATACGAATGTATTACAATAAGCATCCATCTCCATCCAAGCTGCAAAAGAAGCACTAGGATTAGTGGAAGAAACTTCTAAAAGAAGAAAACCATACTGGTGGGATGCTGAGTTTGAAAGAAAAATAGAGGAAAAAAGTAAATTATATCACTCTTACTTATCCCAAAAGACAAATAGAAGCAGAGAAGAATACAAAATCGCGCAATCAAAGGTGAGAAGAATGATCAGTGATAAGGAAAATCTTTCGTGGATGCAAAAGTGCCAGAAAATAGATTCTTACTTAGGACGTAGGAGAAGTTAAGGTCACTATATCACGAAGTTCCTTCTAAAGGTACCGACATAGATTTTTACGTTTCAAAGAACCTCGTATACAATTGGCTACCCATTGGCGTAGATATTCTTACTAAATAATGTCATTATTTGTCAACCTTCTTGTCTGTTGTCACTGCCAAAGCAGCAAAAACAAAAACTTAGATATAACTGCTATTTTTTAATTAAAAAAGGCTAAAAACAGAAAATGCCCGTTGTTTAATGCGTGGACGGCTGTCGAAAATCCTATATGAAAGGGATAAACTTTTTACCTTTCTGTATAGTTCTAGTTCCGGGTGTTCTTTGACTTAATTAGACAAACGACATTTGTGAAAAAAAAACATATTACATATTTGATATTTGAAGGTCTTAAATTAGCAATTTCATTTTAGTCTCTATCTGTGCTTGTGAATCGCTACGTGCTGATTAAGACAAATAATAAAAGATACTGTTTGACTCTAAACGGGGCAGAAAGGAGATTTATAATATTTTAGCTATTCCTGCTAAGAAAAAATTTTTAAAGTTGGAAAATTTAAAAAAAAACTAAGATTTCCTAACTAGCTTTTGTTTTTAAGATGACTTTTTTAAAGATATTAGATCCGTTATTTATCCATTTATATTATAGAAAGTTGACCGGTCCCCGGCTTAATATTATACAATACTTTTTTTAATTTTCTTGGTTAATTAAAAAAATATATTTTTATTTTTTTAATTATTTTTATTTTTTAGGTTTGGTAAAAACGATTTGATAATTTCAAAGACTGTTACAGGAAAGGATGATATACACATATGCTTGCTTAATAAGAAAAATCGGAAAAAGAACCCTAAAACAATTTTCTAAAATATTCAATTGAAGATATTTTACTAACTTTAAAGTGTTTATTTGTGTCTGCGATAGTCGAGTCTAAATTAATAAAAAATTGTAAATTAATAAATCCTTAATTACCACTGTGTTATTTTTTCTAATTAACTTTAGAATTTTTTCAAAATAGTGCACAGGTACTTTTAAATATTTAAAAATGTATGTTATATAATATAACATTGGTACATAACGTCCATAATTTCCTTTTTGGGACTGTTCTAAAGTTTTAGGCTCGATTGCTTCTTTTTTTAATTTTTGTTCGGGTACCGTTGACTGCCAGAACGTGTCGAATATTCTCTGCCATGGCCCTAGCAGCAAACGACACCCAAATGAAAAAAGATCTCGGGCCGTAAACTTTTAAAAATAGCCTAAAAAACACTGATGGGACGTCTCTTCAAGGAGGTTAAACTTAATTAAAGGCAAGAAGTAATTTAAATTAGCAAATTAAGTAGCATTTTTAACAAACTTTTATGGTAAAGTTGAGAAAAAGCAGTTAAGTACCACAGTTTCAAGTTTTTTGACAAAAAAACATTTGAAATTTTATCTGTTATATTTTTACTATTAAACTTTAAACCAAAAGGTTTAAATTTTGCCATGTTAAAGGGCGATGAAAATGCTACTTGTTTGCTGATTTGAAATATGAATATCTTTAATAATAAAAAAGTTAGCAATCGGGTGGACAGTTAATTTGAACAGCCAGTATATAACTAACACATTTTTTGCAAAATAATCATTTTTATTTCAAATATGTATTGTTTTTTTTAGTAAGGCGGTAAAAACCAACAAAAGGTATTCTTATTAAAATAAATAACAAATTAATTCAAAAACCATAATTTATTAAATAAAATAATTATATCGCCTAACGGCTCAGGCTATAACTTTTACGCCACGGGCGGTAAACGCCTACTTTGCGTCCTAGGTATATAAATAACTATTATGGTCATGGAAATCACCCTGTCGAAGCTGGATTTTACTTATCTGCACATATACGTATTTAATTTTGTGTATTGGCACCAATTAAACGGTGGTGTTGGTAGTTACGATGGGAAAATCCCAACATATATATATATATATATATATATATATATATATATATATATATATATATATATATATATATATATATATATATATATATATATATATATATATATATATATATATATTTTAAAGAGCGAAAACGCCATAAGAACATTTATTTAAAGCTTTTTTTTATATTTACAATAGTTTATAAAATATTGGAAAAATAAATTTTTTAAATAATTATTAAATGCAATAATTTGGGACCAAAGTATATCAAAAGATAACAAATAGCTTATATGTATACAGGGTGTCCCAGAACTAATGGTACATAGTTAAACTATAGATTCCATGAGTCAAAATATTACGATTTAGCCATACTTACTTTAGCCCAAAAGTTCGTACTAACCGAGATGCAGGGTGTTAAACTTTATTTTTTCAATTCGATTTCCTTTAATAACTTTTTAACTAATTATTATTTTTGCAAAAAATAACCAACGTGTAAGTTTTTTTGAAATTGGTAAGACGATTCCGTTGAAAATTTTGATGTACAGTGTACAGGATGTTCCCTCGACCACTAGCATTGCATTAAAATCAGTGATTTTTTTTTGTGCCTCGGTGTATACCAGTTTTTATGTAAAATAATGGTTTTCCCATTCTTTTTATGTAAAAAAGCTCAGAGCAACCGTTTTTGAAATTTTTGCATTTAAAATTTTTATTGCATGCGTGTGTGTGTCATTATCCTGATTAATATTTTTACAAAAACTAACAAGCATGTAGGTTTTTCTGAAATTTTCAAGATGATTCCGTTGAAAAATTTGATGTACCATGTACAGGGTGTTCTTTGGACCACTACCATTGCATTAAAATCATCAGTGTAATTTTTTATGCCTCGGTGTATACTTAAGTAGGTTTTTAAATAGAATATTATTTTAATTATTAAATAATTATTAATAACAAAAAAAAATAAAAATCAATTAAAAAAATTATACATATTTTTAGATAGAAAAAACAAAAAAAATCTAAAATAAATGTTCAAAATGGCCACTGTTAACCTAAATACATTTGTTTATTCGCTTATTATACGAACGTCTTGAATTCTTTTAAATAGTTTTTCTCGGGTATTTATCTAGCCTACAATAATAAACAGTTTTAAGTTTGATTTACAATTTGCCAATTTTAAAATTTTAACTTAGTTTCTGAGAGCGCCACGCTTAAGTAATTGTTTTTCAAACCAATAAAAAAATACTTGCTTTAATAAATTATACGTAAATACCATTTTTAAAAAAACTAATACGAAGAGGTTTTTGTTCCTCATTAAAAACAAAGCCCTACACAGTTGCAATAACGAACAATGATAACACACTTATGATAATTCAAGAACCACCCTGTATATTTTTTAACTTAATATTTCTAAAGAAAACATCCAATCTTAGAATACTATAAAAAAGTATTGATTATAGCTAATATGTATGAAGTAGGTAAGAATTTAATCAAAAATCTTTTACGCATACAATAGAAACTTCTAATTTAAATATCTTGAAAACCGTTGCTCTAAGCAACATCTAAACGCTATAACTTTTTTACTTAAATAAAATTAATGTTTTGAATAGAATGTTGTATACACCGAGGAACAAAAAAGTTAGACCTATTTTAATGTAACGTTACCGATCCAGAGAACACCCTGTATAATATTTATTTTTTTACCAAAATTAAGTTTTCCATACCCAAAATCACCAAACCGAATTTTTTGTGCAAAATTATTAATTAGTAGAAAGAATTGAAGAAAGTATCATACATAAATTAGGCATATCACTTACATGCAATAAAAACTTTAAATGCAAGATTCTCAAAAACCGTTGCTTTGAGCGACTTTAAAACAGTATAACTTTTTTACATAAAAAGGATGGGAAAACTATTATTTTACATAAAAACTGGTATGTACCGAGGCACAACAAAAATACACAGATTTTTATGCAATGGTAGCGGTCTAAGGAACACCCTGTACATTGAACATCAAATTTTTCAACGGAATCGTCTTGCCAATTTTAAAGAAGCTTACACGCTGGATAGTTTTTGCAAAAATATTAATTATTAAAAAAGTTATTAAAGAAAATCGAATTGAAAAAAAAATGTTTAACACCCTGTATCTCGGTTAGTACGAACTTTTGGACAAAAGTAAGTATGGCTAAATCGTAATATTTTGACCTAGAGAATCTACAGTTTAACTATGTACCATTAGTTCTGGGACACCCTGTAAAAAGTATTATTACATACGGCTCAGAAGTATGGCCAATCAAGGATAGAACAGAAAAAATGCTTTCCGCTACGGAGATGGACTATTGGAAAAGAGCAGCAGGGAAATCAAAAAGAGAAAGAGTTACAAATCAAAGAATAAGACAAATTATGACACAGGGTGAACGTACTTTAGTGGATGATATAAGACCAAAACAACTAGTGTGGTACGGACATGTACAAAGAATGAATGATGAAAGACTACCTAAACAAATACAACAATAGACACCAACTGGCCGAAGAAAACGAGGACGGCCAAGGAGAAGCTGGAGAGAAGGATTAGACAGTGAAATAAAAATAAGAGGCCTAGATGATGAATTATGGGCAAACAGAAACGAGTGGAGATTGGGTATCGGAAGACGTAGAACGTTGTGAAACCGATAAATATATATATATATATATATATATATATATATATATATATATATATATATACTTGCCAAACTGCACAAAGTAAAGTTTGGGAAAGGCGGATTTAACCTGAAATACCTTATTTATAACCTCAGACCGGAAAGTAAAACAATCGAAAAATGACGCACTATTTCCGGCTGGACACATGTTTCAAAAAATAAAGAGACAGAAAATTAATGACAAAATAACAAGTTATAAAAGGATGACAATATACACTTGCATATTGAGGTTAGAATTTTAAATGTTTGAAGCCCGTTCGATACTCATACAGCCTACCGGCTAAAATTATGTTTATCTTATATCTACGCTGAGGTAAATAAGGATAGACAATCCAGAATGACGAAGAAGGGCTAATTTTCGCGGACTTTGCCGGTAAAGTCCCCCACCACTGGTAGAATATTTGAGGCTGTTCACAAAATACGTTATACAGACTAGTTTCTTAACTTATATATATTATATTTATTTAAAATATATCTCCTGACAAGGCAAAGTTCCGCTTAGCCTAGAATTAAAACCCAACATTTAATTGAAAGATTATGGTTATTTCGAAATTAATTAAGTTTCGGTCAAGATGTCACCCCAACGTAATCTGTGAATGTGCCCTTACCGATTAAATAGCGGTGGTATGCTAAAAGTAAATACAAAACCAGGTGATTAGAAAATGTCCGGATGACCAAAAGAAAAGGAAAACAGATGATTTGAACCTTTTAGTTTTTTCTTAAAAAATTAAATATATTTTGTGAGTTTGCAACAAGATCCTTCCTGTATTCTGAAATTTACCTGTGATAGATGTTCCAAACGCATGCCCTCCGCTGCGCAGAATTCTCTTTTTAGGGACTCTAATCAAGTAGGTATACCCAAGGCTCAGCGGAAAGAGGCAAACCAAACAAGAAAAAAAAATCTTCCGATTCGAAGCTACCATTAGGTTTAGCCTTTACGGGGACTTAATCCTGGCCGTGATAATAGACTTTTAGCCAGCTGTCAAGTCAACCAAGTTTTTGGCCAAGGTTGACAAAATAACCCTCCAACACAGCTACTCTCAACGCATGGCAGAAGAACAAAAAAACTACACCTACAATAATCTTCAGGGAGGCGCTTAATTTAACCTGCTGATTTAAAATGGGATACAAACACGACAGAAGAAGAAAAGAAGAATAGATGACACATCAGGAAACCCGGTAACTCCTGAATGTGTCGTGAAATGTCACGGGTGGTTAGTAGGGACTTACTCCTACGCCCGATCATCCTGGTCTGGTGACAGAGTTCTTTCCAGAGAGAAGCCTTTCCCAAAAGGAAGCCCGTCACTAATCCACACCACCAGGCCGGTCCGGCCCAAATGTGACAGCCAAACAATGTACATAATATCAAATGTTAGGGGGACTTATTTAACTCCCATCCTAGGAACCTTAAAGCAGCGACATTCTTTAAATCTACCATTCAGAGTTGGCACATCGCCTTGACAAGAGAAAACCTTGCCAAGACGAGGATGGTAGGTGCCCCCAACTGCAGGGCCGACGCAACCCGCATCAAACCCAGGTTAAGAACTAGGACAAAAGAAAAGACGATTAAGAGGAAAAAAAATGAAAAATCCTATACTATTAAACATTATTTTCATCGTCAGGTGGATGTGCCTTTAAGTGATTTGCATGCCAAACTCCAATACTACGTCCAGACATATCGGATAACTTAAAATTCCAAGGGTTATGAACCTTAGAGATAACAAAAGGACCTGTAAACTTAGGTAAAACTTTAGACGTAATTTGTCGAGTGACATCAGAATGGGCAGTTCTTCTTCAACACCTGCTGATGAAGCTAATAACGATACGCACGTTTTCGAAGGTTGTACCTAACCCTTGTCTTCTCTTAATTGTGAATCAAGCGTTGTTGTACCTCTTTAAACAATTTTTGTAAGGCCTCAGCTTTTTCTGGAGGGGATTCACCAGATGAACTATCAGAAACGTAGCCCCTTAGCATAGTCTTTAAAACTCGATGAGGCCTTTCGTGCGGATTAGCCTGAGGACGATAATTTGAGCTGTACTTAAGTTTGGTGCCATACTGAGTGAGGGCTTTCTGAAAAAGACTACTTTTAAACTGGGTCCATTGTCGACCAAAACCGTTTCTGGGGCACCATAAACATGTATCACGTGTCATGTCACGAAAGAGCCATGGCATTACGAAGAGGGAAGCATAAGACATATTTAGAGAAACAACCTTGTACTGAAAAGACATATTTATACCCTTGAGTGGAACGAGGCATAGGTATAACCAAATCCACACTCACAATTTGCCAAGGTCGAGAAAGAGTAGACATCACACTCCGCATTTCACCTATTGGCGGTTTGTGTTCAGGTTTAGTTTGCAAACAAATCGTACATTTCCTAATGCATTTTGCGACACCATTCCGTATGTTGGGCCAGTAGAAATGCTGAGTAATACGACCCAAAGTTTTGGCAACACCTAAATGACCACACGTAGGGAGATCGTGGTGATCTTGAATGATCTGAGACCTTCGCTCGCGGGGTACAACTTCCAACCAATCTGAATCTGACGACGACAAAGAAGGGTACGGATTCTGGCGCGTTTATAAAATTTACTATCCTGAATTTGCCAGAGAGGATAGCTCGAAGGAAAATTCTCCACATCCACTAACATTCGTTTATACCAGGGGTTGGCAATGGGTTCAGACTTAACTTCGAATTCAGCAGCATCGATCTGAGGTACTGCCCTTGACAAACAATCGGGAACAACACTATCTTTACCTTTGCTATAAACCACCTCAAAGTCATACTGCTGTAGACGAATAGTCCATCGTGCAATGCGACCGACCGGGTTCTTAATCGAGATAATAATGATCCGTTACCACCGTAAATTTAGTTCCTTCGATGTACGGTCTCAACTTTTCGACGGCAAACAATACCGCCAGACATTCTTTCTCAGTCGTTGAATATTTCCTTTCTGCTTTAAATAAACTACGGCTAAGATAACAAATAACCCTCTCCACTCCATCTTGTTCTTGCGACAAAACCGCACCAAGCCCATAATTCGAAGCATCAGTTTGAACAATAAAAGGAATGTCAAAATTCGGACAGGGCAGATTTTGGAGTTGGAATTTGCAACATCACCTCTACCTTGTCCGGATCGACCAACAAACCTGAGAAATTTACGACGTACCCAAGGAATTTAAGTTCTGACTTGCAAAAGATACACTTCTCTTTGTTTAAAGTAAGCCCTGTCTCAAGTATTCTACGAACGACCTCTTGGAGAATTTCTAGATGTTTTTCGAACGAGTCTGTGCAGATTATGATGTCGTCGAGATAAATGAACACATAGATCTACTCCTACGACTCCATGAATCAACCTCTGCCACACTGCCGGCGCATTGCTGTCCAAAAGGCATATGTTTGAACTGGAAAAGACCTAGAGACGGCACGGTGCATGCAGTGATAGGCCGTGACTTTTCAGCCACCGGTATTTGGCAATATGCTGATTTAATTTCCAAAGTACTTAAGTATTTAGCATCTCGAAGCTTATCAAGCGTGTTTGTGACAAAAGGCAATGAATAGGCGTCTTTCTGGCTTATTTTATTGACAGCTCGAAAATCGATACAAAATCTCCACACCTGTCTTCTTTTTAATCATGTCTATGGAGAATTAGAAGGTTCCACAATTCCATCTGCCAACATCTGATCAAGTTCAATGTTGACCTCCTTTTGAAGCGCAGGGGAAATGGGATAGTGACCTTGTTTAATCGCATCAGAATTAACCTTAATCTCCAATTCTACAAGATTTGTATAACCAATTTTATCAGACTCGGGAGGAAACAACCGAGAAGTCAGCGAATCCAAAGCCAAGCGTTGTTCAGGCGATAATGTGTCGAAAGAATGAATAGCTGCTACCTCACAATCAGTATCTGGATAACTACAAAAATGCCCATACGACTCCAAAAGTCAATACCTAAAATCATACCATGAGGCAGCGAAGGAACAACCAACACTTCTAATACCACCACTCTACCTCTTAATTCAATGGGTAACTCTAAAGTACCTAACCCTTGACATCGCTGGCCGTTAGCAACTGTACAATCAAATTAAATCGAAGTGTTCAAACTACAAAAACCACTAAAAAGTTGCCAGCCAATATTACCCAATATCGTTCTTGATGAACCGCTATCAAGCAACCCTAATAGCTTTTTACCATAAGTACTGACCTCCAGATACGGGCGTTCATCGCTCTTGGCATGACTAGTAATATAGTCGAGTACAATTCTATCTTTATTGGCCAAATCTATTGAAAGGGAACTCAGTTGGCCGTCCGATCTCCCGATACCCTGTTTTTTGAGCAACCACAATTCTTGACAGAGAAGTCCGGCCTTCCACATTTATAACAAAATATCTTACGAGGATGAGGACCCTGTCTATGTCTATGGCCAAACTCACGGCAATTCCAACAAAGAGTCTTATTCACGGCTAAATCATGTTGCTGATGATTGTTGGTTTGAGTTTAAATATTGGTTGAAGTATTGGAGTAATTTGCTGAACGAGAACCATTACTTGCTGAGGCCGAATTATCATGGGAGTAACGTAAATAATTGCGATTATTATTCGCCACCGAAGAAGATCCATTGATAGGACCATTCAAATCTTGAAACATGTTCGAGGTATTTGGGGATCGTTGATTCTGAAACCCACTGGGAGCCAACCTATCGTAATTAACATCAGATACTAGTGGAGGATGCTGACGATCCGTAGGAGGACGTCGATAAGCCAGTTAGGGGGAGGGCCAAAACTCTGAACGCGTTTGTCAATCACTTCAACTGACCTAGCCAACCTAAAGAGTACGTCTATGGAATAAATCGTATGAGTTGCTAAGCGTTGCTGTATGTGCGGTAAAAGTTGACGACGCAAACTTTGGATGTTTATACAGAAACTGGTAACTTTTTCCTGCGCACCCTGTGTCCTCGCAACTATCTCATCCCACAAATCCTCAACAAAATCTTCGCTTAAGAATATTTAATTTAAACGCAAAACAAATTCATCCCAAGAATAAAAGGAGCTATTACAAAAGAAATGCAAAGCTTTATCAGCTAACAATAGTGGAGCTTTTTCTAACAAGCAATCTTTTGAAATATTGTACACCCTACGTAGCTCTTCAACTCGTTCTAGGAAGTTTGTGACACTTGTACGACCTGTATAACTCAAGTTTTACCGAGTAACCTCAAAATTGGAATTTGAACTAATTTAAGACTCATTTCAACCTCTCAAAGAGCCGACGCACAATGGGTTATATGAAAGGACTAGCGCGACACTCAATTTTAACTCAGTTTTAACCCACTTCTAGACATCGGATCAAGTTCAAATTTGGTACACGCTTAAATTTCCGATGACAATACAATATACTGATATTATGAAGTTTACAGCCCCCCCCCCCCTTGAAAATGCTGGAGGGGGGCTACTATTTAAGTATGTCCGATATCGTTCAAAATTGGTATGCAGGGACTTTTGGGGATGGGGATCAAGAATTTTTAATTAGATTTTTAAAATTATGAAAGTAACGGCCCCCTCTCTCTTGGACAATTTTGACCATCTTGTACATATCCGATCAACATCCAAATGGTTGTGGACTATAGTAATTATAAGCTACAGTGCCAATACAATACAATATTATAATGCTTTAAAGTTGGCAACCCCTCACCCATTTGAAGAGAGTGGAAGGAGACCATTTAAGTATGTCCGATTTTGTTCAAAATTGGTATGTAGGGGATATGATAGGGATCACGAATATTTAATTATATTTTTAAAATTGTGAAATTGACGCCGCCCTTGTCCCTCTTGTAAGTCAATTTTGACCAACTTGTACATATCCGATCAACATCAAATTTGGTATAGACTTATAGTTACAGCGACAATACAATATTATAAAGCTTTAAAGTTGGAAACTCTCCACCTTTAAAGATAGTGGAGGGGTTTTCGGGGTTTATAATCACGCACCATATTTTTTCTTATTAGCTCACTATAAGTAGTGTGAGCTATGGTGATCCTAATTTTTTCGAGAAAAAAAAAGTTGCTCCGATTTCAAAATTTTTTATATATCTTTGCGTTTCAGATGATTTTGAAACTTTTTTGTTTTGCTGTCTGTCTGTCTGTCTGTCTGTCTGTCTGTCTGTCTGTCTGTCTGTATGTCTGTCTGTAACGACCAACCCGCATAACTCAAAAACCGCTTGTCCGATTTTAATGAAATTTGGTACCTAAGTTGGGTCTTGGGCCGTGATGGTCCCATTTAAAAATGAACAAAATCCACCAAACGCAAGCCAAATAAAAGGGTGGGGGTAGATTCCAAAAATTAAAGTTTATGTGAAAATATGGCGTGTGTGATATCAAACGAAAGGTAATTAAGTCTGGAGTTAAAAAAAATTACTTTAAGTTTATTTTTAAAAAAAGGGTGGGGGTAGATGTCAAAAATTAGAGTTTAAGTGAAAATATGGCGTGTGTGATATCAAACGAAAGGTAATTGAGTCTGGAGTTAAACAAAATACATTTTAGTTTTTTTTAAAAGGGTGGGGGGTAGATTAAAAAAATTTGAGTTTAAGTCAAAACATGGCTTGTGTGGTATCAAACGAAAGGTAATTGAGTCTGGAGTTGAATTAAATGTATTTCAGTTTTTGATTATATTAGCTCATACTATAACTATAGTACCTCAAATCAAATCAAATCAAATCAAATCAATTGTCTTATATAAAGTATTGTATTATATAAAGTATAAAACTTTGTAGACAAAGCAAATACATAACTAATAATATTAATAGAAAAAATCATGTAAAAAATATAAAATATATAAATCCATCCAATAAGTGGTTTAATTATGTTGTTTGATTATATATATATATATATATATATATATATATTTTTTTTTTTAATTTACTTAGCTTAGGTGCCCATAGATGTGCAGAGTATTTAATAAGCTTTCGAACAAGTTTTTACAAGTTGCAAAAGAGGTTGGATGTTACTAAATTTTTACTTAAGTTTTTTAATTAAATTAGAAATTTTATTTAAAAAGATGTTTTTTATTGTCTAAAAATAGCAAAAAAGTAAAGGTTAGCTTTTTTTAGTATTTGACAGGTGTCAAAAAAAAGTAGTTTATCGTTTTTCTTTTTTGATAAGCTTTCAAGCAAGGTGCTACAAGTGGGGTTATCTAATTCGAAAAAAAAAGTTTTATGCGAGTAGACCCCTTTGCAGGGGGTCTATACAAAAAAATTTTGAACAGAAATATTGCTCGTTAAAAATCTTTGTCGAAGTACTTCTGGATTTTTCAGAATAATCTAAATTCAATCCGCTGTCGAATTTATTCCATTTGGCTGATACACTGATTGTATAAAGACCACGTACATGGCAGTGTTTTTTTAGTCAAATAGACCCCTCTCTCTAATATTCTGGTGGAGATTTTACTAAGCCTTGCTCAGCTTTTTTCTGCAGGCTTTACAAAGAAAAATAGAGACAAAAATAAGCGTAATATATTTCAAAAAATTTTAACCATAAAAAGGGTTATGGAATTAGGAAATTACTAGCAGTTTTGAAAAATGCAGTTACTGCTTATGCCCACTTTATACCCATATACTCAAAAAGTGTTGTTTGTATTGTCATGTTTTTTATTTAAAAATACTGTAAAAATACATACATTTTTCACCCAAAATATTTTTCAACTTTGGGGCTCTGTTACAGAGAAATACATTAAAACTTTTTTTATCAGTTGCATTTATTAACTGGACTATCTGCAATACATTTGGGTGGGTTTGGTTATCATAATTTAAAAAACATATGCAGGGCTAATGTCGTGCTAGCTCCGCCATATAACCTATTGTGCGACGAGCCAACTCAGGATAGTCCTCATAGACTCTCCAACCACCTCTAGGTGCTCGAGAGTAACCACTTTTGGGAGGCACCCGTTCTCTATATGACTGGGGTATACCAGAGCTACAATTATCATAACTAGTGCCAACATTTTGTTGGGTATATCGCAAAGACCCTAAAGACGTGCTATTAGTTGGACGATGACTATCCGGTGCGAAATTTCCATAAGATGATCTATGAGGAAGACGAAAACTTTCGGGGCTAATTGGTCCTTCGGACTGAAGAGAACGGTGCCTAATTGAAATCCGTTCTAATGGAGGATCCACAAAGCGAATTTGAGAACTTCTTCGTTCAGGACGGAAATCAGAAAAATCTTCACCAGAGTGAATGCTATGTTCTCTCTGAGGAAACCCTGATAAACACAATTACCATATGAGGCTGGTTCTTGAAGTTCTTCCTCACTATTCTCCAATGCAGGACGATTAAAACCGGAGGTAAATGAACCAATCGCCTCTAACCTATTTGCCCTCAGATTATTATAGAAATCTTCGACAGGCCTTTCTGATATTGGCTGAGACAGCTCAGCACGATTCACCACAATATCCTCAACCACAACATGACGGACGAAACTTGACGCATCTTGCCGACTGGGATATAGTGTTGTCGGTCCACTTGGAGGACAATTTGATCCCAAGGACAAGTAGATTGCGCTTGGGCTAAAGAACAACTCTACTTGATCGTGCAAGACCGGGGTTGTAGTATGATGAGTTGTTGGTGGATGAACTGCAACCTGGACTTCTTCAACAGGTTCAAGCTGCAACGGTCGAGGGATCTATTTAACTACCCGTGAAATCAAATGACTAAACACTGGCACCTTTTCGTAAACGAGATTCAATTCGCCAATCAATTGCGCACACCTGTTATAAAGCTCCACGTGAAAAGCTTGGTCCTGTTCATTAATGCAAAGAATACGAGTGAGCCTTAGATTGACATGAGTTAGACGTGAGTAAATTCTCTTAAACTTATTTTTCTTATTTTCAATCTTAAACGAAGCTATATGAGTGCCTAAACGATGAAGTTTCGCTCTGCACGTCAACATTTCTGATTGTGCATCTAAGGTTGTCGATGTTGGAGCCGAACGTTCTCTACAACGTTCCATTCGCAGAAGCGCGCGCGTGTTCTCTCTGCGTGCGTTTATGCCTGTCTGAACCGGTAGACCTACTGCTACTATGTCGGTTTAGAATGTTTTTCTACGTTGTCCGACGCCTCCACCTCCTTCGATCCTGACAATCATCCTCCATCAGGTTTTTTTAACTGATTGATCTTTGGATTGACTGTTGCCATTCTAGTTTAGGACGCCCTCTTTTTCTGCGCCCTATTGATTGCCATTCTAGGACCTGCTGTGGTAATCTTTCGTCGCTCATCCGTTGTACATGGCCGTACCATATCAGTTGTCTTTTAGTAATGTTATCCGTTATGCTTCCCTCGATTGCCATTGTTTCTTTTATGATCTCAGTTCTTACATGATCTGTTCTAGATATTCTCATTGGTATTCTTATTGCATCCATTTCGACATTTTCCATTTTTGCTTTGTATTTTTTTGTTACGCGACAAATCTGTGTTCCATACAACAGCGTGCTTTTCAGCATTGTTTCTTATATGTTATATTTCGGTTCGAGCTTTTTACTTTTTAAAAAAAACTTTATTTATTAAATTTACAATATTTTGAGACTTAAGTTTAGGTATGAAGCTTACTGTAAGAGATCTGACTTAAGAATGCCTAAATACAATTCACAAATCCCTATTTATAGCCTAAAGGTGCTGACAAAGTACTGAAATAATCTACAATATTTGTTACAGCTGCCTTTTTTAACTAAAGGTGCTGATTTGGAGTAATAAGCACGTACTGTTTACACTGTGGGTAGACGCAATTCAGCACAAATGAGTCTTTATCGCTGGGCTTCTTCATGTTTCTAGAAGATATTGGATTTCCACCGTTTCATCTTACAACGTGGGTGGTAGATACTGCATACAATATAAGTAGGTATGGAATTTTTTCATATAACAACTCCCCCATTAAGTTAAAAGTTGGTGTTTAACAGAACAGCAACTTTTCAAGTAGTGTTTTTGTTTGTATTACTGCTTAACTGGTATAATACTTCTTCTCTTTCTTCAACGTGGACACTTGGGCGTCTTCTAGGAATAATTCTTAAAAATCGATTTGGAATATTAGATATTCTTGGATTTGGCGGATGTTGTGGATAATCGTCGTTATCGGAATTATTGCTTATTGCAATTCTCCTATGATTGCATTTCCGACGGCATTTGAATGTGATGTACAAGCTTGTAAGCGTGATTACTAAGACAATGGTTAATATTGTAAACCAATCGATATGCTTCTGTATGTATGGCTCGTTTATTAGTTTGTCCAATTGATCGGATTATTGATTTAAACTATGTTGGGCAAAATTTAAGTCTTCGACGTTCAATTCATTGACATGCAATGGTTTTAATTTTGAAGTGTCTGGTTTTTCAGGTAGATGATTGCAACAATTGTATGGAATCAGTAAGGGTGATGGATGAGGTTTTCTCCAAGCACGGGTCTTCATCATCTGATCAAGTGATGAGTCTGATTGAATTCTGGTACTACCTATGAGGGCGTTACAATCGGTTTTCAAGAATTAAATAATACTATTGGTATTAATAATTTTTGTAATGATTTCCAGATCTAGACATTTGACTATTATTGGTACTGGATTTGTAGTGATAACAAGCCATGTTAGCGGCTCTATTTGTTGTACATGATATCCTTTAGGTTGAAAAATTGACGTTTTACAAGTTTTAGGCAATTTTAACTGTTGCCTAAGAAGTTGAGCTTCACATATTGATTCGCTATCGATGGGGTACGGAAGGACGTTAGAAAATAATTTCATCCTCTTGTCGACACTCTTGCAGTTGTCCAGGTCTTGAAATGTGACAAAGAGCAATGAATCATCGTCTCGCGCTATGTATTTATTTTTTGTTAAAATTGTATGATAAAGACCTGTTCGATTGTCAAATATTGGAATTGGATAAATTTTAAACAACGTATAGGTTGAAGAATCAACCAATGGAATTTTCATAATAAATACAATTTTTGATTGTCACTGATATGCTTCTAATTCAATTAAATCAATATATTGAGCAACTGTTGAAGTCGATACTGGTAAAGGAAAGTTATTGTTTTGTAAGTCATGAGAAATTTGTTTTAAAGAATCTACCAAATCTGATGGTTTAATTATTGATCCATGTAAAATTTTTAATCTTGCAAAAGTGACTGCGTTTAAGGCATCGCTCAATGAATCTTTTATAAAACTATAGCTTTCCATTAATGATTCACATAAATCTAATGTTTTAATTTGCGCCTGATAAAAAGTTAAATCTTGAGAGAGCTTATTTATTAATTTTTGGATTTCGGTAATATCCTGATTAAATGTTTCCTCATCGATTCTAAGTTTTTGTATTGTGGAGTTAAAACTTTTAATAACTGAGCTCGTTACCGAAATTTGTTTTTGCATTAACATTTCGATGTTTTTTTCATCTTTATCGATTTTATCGATACAATCATTAAAATATTGAGCGTCCGAAGCATCTAAGTTTCCAGTTATTGATTTCCAAACTGTGCCAAGACCGTTAAAAATTCCTCTTTTAAATCGAAGATTTTCGTCTTTTGTATCTAACACTAACTCTTGATATTGCGTGTTTACATATTGGGAAATTTGTTTAAGAAGACTCACGTGTGTTTGAATTTCAGATTTGAAGGCTGTCAATCGATTATTATTTTCTGATAGTAATGTTTCTGATAATTTTTCCAAAATTCTATCATTATGATCAATGGCTTCGCGAAAGGGAAGTAAATCACGATAGGCAATTAAAGTCCAGTAATCATTTGATATTTTTATGTTAAATTCTTGATCAAAGTAAAGTCCGATAGTGTTGTTAATTCAATCGATTTTTAGTTGTTGGGCATTGGTGAATATGATAAATCCAAAAAATCTGTAAAATAAATTTATTCAAAATAAGGTTTCATTCTATCAAAGTTAACTTTCGTAATTTGATTTGTTTCCGGGTTTAATACGGTTGCCGAGTTTGTATGAATTTCTTGTATGATAAGTGGACCGTTAAATATATTTTCAGCTTTAGTTTTAATTTGGGATTTCTTTAGATATACTTTATCTCCTACTTTGTATTGGTGTTGATTTTCGGAAATATTTTCGTCAAATCTTATTTTAGCCTTTTGTTTTTTTTTTTTTTTTTTTTTTTTTTTTTTTTTTTTTTTTACGGTTAAGCGCACTCGCAAGGTGGTCCCTATCACGCTCGAGAAGCGGCCAGTGCGCGGAAATGTTGGTGTGTGTTGGTTTTGAAACGGTTCAGGTTGTAACCTGCAGGGAAAACTGTCGCAGGGAGTTTATTCCACAGCGATGCTGTTCTCCAGAGATATGAATTCTGATATAATGAGGTTCTTGGTGCCTCTATTTTGACAGTAAATTGATGGTTACCGTCTGTTTGACGTGTTCGCCTAGTAGGTGCTACTCCCGAGGGGATCATACGTGCCAACTCTTCAGAGCATTTTCCGTGGTAATACCTGTAGAAGAGAGATAGATCGCCCACAGTTCTTCGATGTTCGAGACTATCCAAACTACGGGTAAGTGCGGGGTCATTGATCAGCTTGATAGCTCGTTTTTGCACGGTGTTCAAAAGCATTAAGGTATGTTTGGGTGCCGCACTCCATATATGTGAGCAGTACTCCATAGTTGGTCGAATCTGGGCTTTGTAGAGTGTCAGCAGTTGGCTTGGTGTATACAGATGTCTTGTACGAAATAGCACCCCAAGCTTTTGGGACGCCCTTTTACCTATATCTGCCACGTGACTGTGCCAAGACATGTTGGTCTCTGCAGTGACTCCTAAGATGTTCAACTGGCTCTGCAATGTGACAGCACTTCCAGATAGCATGATGTTTGGCTCACCGGTGCTGGTCTTTTTTGAAAACAGGGCTGCTTGGGTTTTCTGCGCGTTGAACTGTACAAGGTTTTTGTTGCCCCAGTCCTCTATTATCTCCAGGTCGTTATTTATTTGCGATATTTGAGTTTGTCTAAGATGATGGAATTCACGTGCGGATAGACACTAAGTGGGTGGTATGACTGAGGAGACTACATTGCCATCATCTGCAAAGCAATAAAGTGGATTTACTGTTTTATCTATGAGGTCATTTATGTAAATCAGAAAAAGTGTTGGCGAAAGGATTGCTCCCTGTGGCACACCAGCATTTATTTGGTAAGAGTTGGAGTTCTGGCCATCCAGTGCAACATAAATGGATCTATCCTTAAGGTAACTTTCAAACCAAGTGCAAAGTTTCGGCGACAATCCCATTGCTTTAAGCTTGTTGAGCAGATTTTCATGCCAGACTTTATCGAATGCTTTTGATATATCTAAGGCAATTGTTCTTGTTTCGCCCCGTAACTCAATCGCTTTTTGCCATAAATGAGTGACGTATGTAAGTAAATCGCCAGTTGACCTATATTTTCGAAATCCGTATTGCTTGTCGTTGATAAGTTTGTACTTTTCCAAGTACTTGGTTAGGTGATTGTTCACAACTCTTTCCATTACTTTTGATATCACCGGAAGTAGAGCAATTGGTCTATAGTTTAACGGATCTGTCTTTTTTCCTTTCTTTGGAATGGGTTGTACTGCGGCAGACTTCCATGATGATGGATATACTCCTTGCCTGTAAGATAAATTGAATAATTTAGCGAAAGTTGGGGTGAGTTCGTTAGCACAATTTTTGAGTACTATCGCGGGAATGCCATCTGGACCCATTGCTTTGTTTGTATCCAACTTTTTAAGGGATTTTCGTATTTCTCTGTGACAAAAGGGTACCTCTGGCTTACTGTGGGAAACCCTTTCAATGAACGGTGGAGTTTTTCCATTTGGCACTGTTAGGTTTGAGTTGGAGGAAAAGATTTTGGCCAGCATATTGGCTTTTTCCTCTGATGTTGTGGCTGAGTGAGTATTTTTATCTGTAAGTGGTGGTATGGATGACTTGGTGAAGTTTGATCCAACGGCTTTTGCAAGAGACCAAAAGGACCTAGAACTACTTGGACAATTCAGCAACCTGTTTTTTATTCTTTGATTGTATGTTTCTTTGGCGACGTCAATAGTAAGTTTGCAACTATTTCTGGCTTCTATAAATTCTGTGTGGTTTTGAGCGGTTTGTTGTCTTTTCCAAAGGTTATATGCTCTGTGTTTTTTCTGTACAGCCGTTTGACACTGGCTGTTGAACCAAGGTTTTGCATTAGCTCTGCTTTTTATTGTATGTGGGATATATGCATCCATTCCAGATAAGATTACTTTTGTTATTTCATTACAGCAAATAGTGGGATCAGCAGTTTTAAAGCAAACTTCTTGCCATGGAAAATCCAGGTAAAACTGTTTAAGGTCATTCCATTTTGCCGATTTATAGTGCCACATTTTACGAGGAAGTGATTGTTGGCTTGGCGGTACGAACATTTCGCACTTTGTTCTTATAAGTTTATGATCGGATGAACCAAGTGGGGGATCTACTTGAATTGTGTACAAGTCAGGATTTGTAGTTAGGAACAAGTCTAAAAGCGCTGCAAATTCACCCCTTTCTGAGATACGGGTAGGTTCATCGACAAGCTGCGTTAGACCACAACTTATGGCAAAAGCTTCTGCTTCCCTGCCTTCATTATCTGTTTTGTTGTGGTGTTTTAGCCAGGGTATATTGTGGACGTTGAAATCGCCTAAAAAAACAATTTCCGCATGTGGATAGTTAGACTGTATATTATCACAGTTTTTGGATAATGTCGCAAAAAAGTTTTGATACTCGGTGTTACTTGGCGGTCGGTAGAGGCAGCAAATGAACTTGGTCGATGACTTTGAGGTGAATTTCAGCCATATGATATCGAGGTTCGCTGGTTCTAGCTTCTCCTCTCGATGACATGAAAGGTCATTTTTAATGTACATACAGATCCCAAAATTATGTCGAAATCGGTGGTGTAGGTCATAGCCGGGATAAAGATAGTTCACAATAGGTGTTGCAGAACTGATTTTAGTTTCAGTGAGAACAAGAATGTCAGGTCTTTGTTCTTCAAGATGTTGGTGAACTGAATTCATGTTGGTACTTAATCCTCTTATATTGCTAAAATCAATTCTGAGTTGAGTTTTTGGTCTTCTTTTAATATCTTTGCATGAAGGACCCCCAGGATCACCCGACGCCCGGAGATCCGAGTGGTCGGGTATTTTACCTCCGGAATATTTTGATCCTGGAAGCGCCATCATACTATCTGTTACTCATTGTTGGAACCGGACTGCCAGCGCAGTAGCGGAACGTGGTGATACCACTTAGCGCTACTCACTTCTGGCATGGTGGTATCTCACCGGTCGACGCCCAATGAGTAAAAAGCGTCTACCACCTACCGTGTGTTTGGATTGTTCGGTTTTTTCGCGGGCTTTCTTATAGAAATAAGACATTCTATTATTAATATCGCTGTTTTTTTTTTAAATTAGTTGTTCCTGATTATAAAGTTTTTCAGGGGTTCGGCTTGACGTGTGTCCAAAAATTAGTTCATATGGCGTAAATCCGTGCGTTTTGTTTTTTGTGTTATTATAACATATAACTGCATATGGCAAAACGGAAAAAGCATGATCAGTTGGGTTATCGGCTTTATTTACTCTTATCATTTTGCCAAGAGTCGCATGGAAACGTTCTAAAGAT
Organism: Aspidapion aeneum; assembly: GCA_963576565.1. Lineage (NCBI taxonomy): Eukaryota > Metazoa > Arthropoda > Insecta > Coleoptera > Brentidae > Aspidapion > Aspidapion aeneum. The sequence continues at coordinate 129,299,316 of OY755038.1, forward strand.
CCGTTTGATTGAGGATGTCCAACACTTGAAAACGAAATATTAATTTCAAAAAGTTTACAGAGGTCTTTGAGCAGAGTATTGTTGAATTCTTTTCTCACGTCACAATGGATTCTCTGTGGTGTGCCGTAATGTTGAAAAAATAATAAAAGACTAGTAATAACAGTAGATGCTTTCTTATCAGAAAGGGGATATGCCTGAATAAATTTTGTTAATTCGTCTCTAATAGTTAAAGCATAATTTTTTGTTGGGTATTCAAAAATATCAATGTTAATTCTTTCAAAGGGTGTTCGCGGTGTTTCCATTATTGCAAAAGTTCTACTTAAATTTTTTCGTAAAATTTTTACTTTTTGACAAATTTCGCATTGTTTATATAGGCTTCAACAGTATTATTTAAACCTTTCCAATTGTATTTTTGTCTAATTCTGCGACATGTTTCGTTAATACCGCGATGTAAATTATTTTTGCCAAGGTGATATTGTTCTAAAATTAGGGGTATCTGATCTTCATCAGGGGTGGTAACAATGTTTTGCCAGATTTTTAGTTTTATTTCTTTATCTGCAAAAATAAAAGATAACATTTCTAAAGCGGGTAAATCCAAATTATTTTCGATGCTATACGTTTCGTTTTGTTCAAAAACATTTTGGTATCGATATAAACTGAAAAATAGTTGTGGTGAACATTCTTCATTATCGAATGGTAAAGGAATTATAAGATATTTTCGATTTTTTACAGATTTGCTACTAACGATGTTGATTTTAAGTTCGGAAAATTCGATTTCTTCCTCTAGAATATCATCAATAATCTTATAGTGTAATTCTTCCATTTTGTTCTGTCTAAAGAATGTTACTATATTTTTATTAGCTTTGTCAAGTAATTGTTAATTAGAAATTTCGATTTTTGAGTAATCTATTAGAGATGTACTTTTATAATTTTTCGCGAATCGATTAAATTCTTCAGTTACTTCTTGGTTTTCTTGTTCTGTCAATAATTCCTCATTAGGATTTACATTTGGGTTTTCATCGTCGAGGGCAAGAATTTTGATTTTATTATGAAAGTTAACACAATTTTTAAAATGATTGATTTTAATTCGCGAGAGGGCATCAGCGTTTTTATTGTATTTTCCCGGTTTGTATTCGATTTTGTAGTTATACTCCTCTAATTTAAGGCGCCAGCGAGCTAGTCTACTACCTGGGTCTTGGATTGACCATAGCCAAGTTATTGGACGATGATCTGTTACGAGTGTGAATTTCCTACCAAATAAGTAAGGACGAAAATGTTTTACTGCCCACACGATTGCTAAGAGTTCGCGTTTAATTGTGGAATATTTTGTTTCCGCGCTACAAAGCGTTCTTAATGCATAGGCAATGGGCAAATCTTTACCTATGGGGCCTTGCGATAATACTGCGCCGATTGCAAATGCGCTTGCATCTGTCGTTAAAATAAATTCTTCTTCGAAATTCGGGTACTGTAAGATTGGGTCAGAAATTAAAGCAATTTTAAGTTCATTAAAAGTATCTCTACAGTCTTTCCCAAAAACAAAGGGAATATCTTTTTGAAGTAATTTAGTGAGAGGTTTTGACATTTTTACAAAGTTTGGGATGAAGCGACGATAATATCCTGCTAAACCGAGAAATGATTTAATATCTTTGGGATTTTTGGGTTCCGGAAAATTTTGGATGCATTTTATTTTGTCCGGGTTTGGTTTGACGCCGTTTTCAGTTATTAGATGGCCAAGATAAGCAACCTCTTTGCGTAAGAATTCGCATTTATCGGGCTGAATTTTAAGATTTGATTTCCTTAACCGTTTAAAAATTTCTTTTAATCGATCAATGTGTTCGTCTATAGTTGCGCTGTAACATAAAATGTCGTCAATATAGACTAGACATCTCTCGTTTAAAATACCCATTAGAATGTTGTCCATTACGCGCTGAAAGGTAGATGGTGCGTTTTTAAACCGAATGGTATTCTGTCAAATTCAAAGTGACCGTTTTCTACTGAAAACGCGGTTTTTGAAATATCTTTAGGGTCTATCTATATAAGTCGAGGGTGGTAAAATATTGACATTTCCCTAACTGGTCTAGTAGATCTGAGATATTATGTAAAGGGTATTTATTATCTATCGTTACTTCGTTTAATTTCCGATAATCGATCACCACACGTCATTTTTGTTTGCCAGACGCGTCCATCTTTTTCGGAACTACCCAAACAGGGGCCGACCAGGGTGATATTGATGGTCTTATTATTTTGTCGTCAAGCATTTTTGAAATTTGTTTTTTCACTTCTTCTTTATGAATTTAGGGATAACGATACGATTTGGCATAAATTGGTCTTGCGTTATTAGTGTCAATTGAGTGTATAATTTCATTTGTAAAAGTTAATTGGTCATCTTCAATATAAAAAATATCAGAATAATCCAAGCAAAGTTTTTCGATCTCTGCACGCTCTTCTTCATTAAGATGATCAAGTCTTAATTGTTCTTGAATTAAATATTGTCTATCTATTTGTTCTAAATTTTGAAAAGAATTGTAGTTGTTAATGGATTCAAAATCAGGTAAGGGTTCAAAGGACAAATTAGAAAAATCGATTGTTTTTTTCTATCGCATTTGAGTTTACAATGGTTGTAACGTGTCATTTTTACGTTTAAGGCAACGTTACATATTTGCTTATTTAGGTAAATAATCAAGGCTCTTCGACTCGTCTTTCTGTACACAAATTAAGAGTATTTTATAGAGCTAGGTTTGGAGGTTATATAGTGTCCAAAAAGTTACCTTATAAATGAGACATTCCATCGAATTACTGTGGACACTACGCACATCGCATTATCTGGACATCGTAATTGGAATTTAAGATCACAGGTTTCGGGGAAAAATCACATTAAAACTTTTGATTGTTTTGTTTATCTGTAAAATTTTGTAATTTTCTTTGACGTTCACGAAAATAAACAGCTGTTCTGCTGGGGAATGGCGGCGTTACCGCATCACAAATGATTTCAGTAACAGGAAGAAAACATTTAGATGAACATTCCATTCGCTTATGTTTATTTTGGAGGATATTGGCCCACTTTGATATCTTTATTAATTTGATAAGGAGAAGATAAAATAAATACGAGTTATGCACTTTTGTAAATGGGAGATAAACAAGGAATAAAAACCAGGACTAAAAGAATAAACAAAATCGTATTTTTATATTATATAAATTTATATATAATCATAGTTAAATAAAGTTAATAACTAACTCATTCGGATTGAAGGGTTGTGTAGGGCTAGCTAGTGGTGAGCAAACTTAACATCTGAACACTCTTGTGCCGAGTTTAAGCAGTAGTTCAATGTGTATTTTTAGGTTCAAGTTCAGAAACAACTTTATTAATGTAGAAATGTTTTACAAAAATGGCGTCAAACCATATGAATCTTAGAGAAAACATATCTAAAGAGCAAAGGAAACTTTTGACTAAAACTGTAACTAAAATACAACTAAATTCTACACTAGCTTTACTCATATGGGAATTGGTTAAGTGTTCGAATATTCCTGGGTTTGATGCATGCTCGAATCTCCAGTAATTGATTTTACAGTTGATGGTTTCAATGCTGAGCTTCTTATAGTCCGGCTGGTTATTTTCCTCCTACTTGCTATGTTGGCAGGGGTCCGGTGGGCAAATGTTCGGTCTATGTATGGAGAGTGTCTCGACGTCCTTGTTATAAAAATTTTAACCGTGGAAATAGATCCGACAACACCTCAAGTTGCGTTTTACGTATTTTCAATATCCCCTTGGTCGATGCTGCTGCCCCTATATACCGCGGGTTTTTTCCTCCAGGCTCGCAAACCGGATTTAGTGATTTTTTGGCGAGAAAGTTTTTTTATAAATGGGTTCGCATCCTTATTTGAATTTAACCGGGAAAATTTGGTTGGTACTGTGTGTACTGTCCCCACCAGATTTACGAAACGGTTTCCGGCAACTTCATTTTTTTTTGTGTTCTCGACAAAGTGCCTTGTCTCTTTTCAAAAGAACTGGCTGGGTCAGCAACAAGTCTCTGGGATCGCCATTGTTTTTTTGGTGCAGTGGCTGCAGGTTCCGTCCCAGACACTGTGAAGAGTGAGTCCGTCGTGTTTAGGCGAATCTTAAAGTGACGCTCACACCCTTTGAGAGGGATTAAAAGGCGGCCTACGCCATTTCTACGGGAAATAAGAGCGGTAAGTTCGATTTTTTTTTATTATTTTTTTTGAATTCTTCAAGACAATATTTGCCTCCCAAATTGTGTTTTTTTTTTCGTGTGAAATGTACTTTTTCGACAAAGGACGTGGGGAATTTTTGGAGTTTTTTATTTTTTTTAAAACCACGTTTTGGATAAAAACTATATATTGTTTTTCTCCTTTGTCTACAGCCCTGTCCATTCCATTGACGGAACAGTTGTGCTGGACGCTGGTGTGAAGCCGGGTGTAGCATTGTAACCCTGGGAAAGGTACGTTAGGATTATTTTAGTTCATCTGTTTAAATCTACTTTATTTTATTGAGTCGACATGGGGTTCTTGCTTCGTGCAAAATAGACGAATTCCAGGAAACTGAAACATTTCATTTTCCACAGGGTTTTACGCTCGGGCAAGGATCCCACAACCTTTTCACCACCATGTGCTGTCCTAGCACCATGTGCTAAGCAAGCACGAGGGGAGGCGCGAACAAACTAGGACAGGAGTAGCAGGAGAAGAACGACACCAGGTTTACGAAATAAAACACATATGTATAATCATATAAAATAATCAAGGACCAAGGTAGGAGCAAGCAACATTTGATATAATCTTTTCAAATAACTTTTTAAATATAATTTTAGCACTTCTTGTGAACGCAAGATAAGGTATGATATAAATTTTGCGGCATAATTATTAATTTATAATTTTTACTGTACAATTGGAGTGTCTTGCTATTTTGGCCCTGACATTTTTCCCAAACATTTAATTTTTTTTTCTATTTCATGTTTTTGGTAAGATTTTCCAGTTTTACCTTTAAAATATACAAGATGTACTAAATCTTTGTGTTATTTGTACAATCCAGTGCACCAACTTCGCGGAGACAAAAGAGAGATGAGATTATATTTTTTAGCGGTTTCCTTACATCGCTTTACCTCATGGGGTAGATCTCGGACTGGGTTGCTGTCTGTCTCATTCTACCCAACGTAGAATGATGACAGCAGGTATTTGGTCCAGATCTCCCCTATGACTGAATAATTTTGGAAGTATACTTTTTTACAATCATTTATATAATGGAGTCTTACACTATTGACTCAAATGTAGGTACACTGTGACCTGTTGGAAATGTGCATCTACCTATAAGGAACTTTCTATTTGTGTCATTTTGATTCATTTAGGAATCTTTTAGAATTTTATTTTGTTTATTAGTCAATTTTTTTGGTTATTCTTAATTACACAAATACTCTGGAAGCCTCGGAAGTAAGTAGAGTTTCATTGTTTGGCTACAACGTTTGGGTTGAACTGTATTTTAATTAAGAACTTCTTTGTAAAACATTGATATTAAAACACTGTGGCGCACTTAACATTTTCTTATTTCTGAACCCCCCCTTCACCACTATATAAAAGTTACCGGGCATATCAATGTTTTACCTAGCTGAAAAATACAGTTCTGCTTCCAGATATTTGTTTAATTACTCAGTGGTTTTTTTTGTGTCACAAATTGTTCTATTTACAGTGTCACAAAATGGCGGCAACGTCTTGTAGTTGCCACAAATGTCACCCTACGCATTTTAAGTGGCCACAAATGGCGCCCTACGTGAGTTTTTGGCTAGTTTTTTTAACATCTGATGTAATTTTTTTTTCGTTTTTGAAGTTGGAAAAAAAAAGGAAAAACTTTTTAAATTTTTTTTTCAAAAATTTTTACATTTTTTTTTTCATGGTACAGCCAAAGCCAGGTTAAAGGCTTTCAGTGGCTGTCGGTGGCTTTAACACCCAATCATTTTTTTACTATAAAACAGGATTTTCCATCATCATTGGTTTTTGGAAATAACACTTTTTAAATATTTTTTGGTAATATTTGAGCGTTGATTTGGAATTCGTTTTGTTGTTTTAGTAATTCTAAAAGTTTTTTATTAACTTATCTTCACAAGTTTTTTTCTTGGAAAATAAAAGATTCATTTTTATTTATTAAGGAAGAATAAGTGGATAGAAAGCATGGGAGTTTTTATTCAACAGCGTCCAAATCATGTTCTTAATTCTTTAAAGTTTTTTTTGTAGGAAAAACATGTTTTAATTTTTTAAATTTTTTTTAAGAAAAATAAAAGTAATGTAAATTTACTTCAATTTTTTTTTGTTGATTTATAGGTGGATGGACCTCCAGACATGGTCTTTTTAGTTTTAAATATATGACAAAAGTAGTGTGTTTTTCTGACAATTTTTTTTGCAGGTTGCCTACTACTAATATGTTATTATTTCCTGCTTGTAATAAGATAGAAGTTGTTACACCGATTATTTTTTAGTGCAGTCAATTTATTTAGGTCAACAAGTTATTTTTTTTGGTGACTTTTAATTTTTTTGTAGGATATCACTTGGAAATTGGAATATTTTTACAGGGTTTCACACAAATTTTTCTTGGCTGGGTTGTTTTAAAGTAAATATAGCTTAACAGCTAGTAGATTTGTTTAGTTGAAAGTATTAATTAGTAATGAAAGAAAAGAAAAATGAGTTTATTTTGCTTTGTCTTTTTCTTTTCTTGTTTTTTTTTGGTGGTAACTGTTGATGACAATTAAGATCTTACGTCACTCAGTTACATCGGGTAAGAGGAGGGTACTACTACATAGTGTCGGCTCGGAACTTTAGGAAACACAAGGCTAAAATTCCTAGAGCAGCACATTGGCTGAACATCAATGCCAAAGGTCCAGTTAACATTTTTTTTTGGGTATTTTTGTTGGGGCAGTTTTTTTTAGGTCTTTGGTTGCCAGTTTAGTTGTCTAGTTGTGTTTTCGTGACTGGTCAAATTTTTTTTGGTAGAAAATACAGCGTTGGGCTTTGGAGTGCATTTTTTTGTAAATGTCCTATGTGTATTTCTATCAATTAAAGTTTTTCTGGTTCACAATTATTTTTTTCTGTATTTTTTTCTGCGTTCAGGTCATAGCTTTGTCATGGCCAATGGAGAGCAAACATTTATGTTTGAGCCTTGAGAAGTTTTGCCTGCTTCGGATTGAATACAGAGAAAACGAATTTGAAGCCCAACTAGATATAATACCACAAAAGAAATGTTTAACTGAGACAGATATAGATATAAGTTTTTTGATTTTTTTAGTTCACTTGAAAAGTTCAGTAATTTTTTTAAAGTAATTTCATTGTGAGGCCGTGAAATGGGTCAGTGAATTTAAGAGAGACTTTCAACTAAATATAAATGCTAGGCGGTGGTAATTGGTAAAAATATTTCAAAATTTAACTTTTTTTAAATAATTTAATCTTTCTTAAAAAGATTTTTTTTTTCTGTAAACATAACTTCTCGAATTCTTGTTTTGGTCAAAACGGTTTGTATAGTGGTCGTAGTTTTAAAGGGTGGCCAGACAGTTTATATTTTTTTAGGGGACCAAACGGGAACTTCTTGAGTTACAAAAGGGGAACTTTTTTTGTCTTAGTTGATCAGGCAGGAATAAATAAATCTTTTACTTCCAAATCATAGTTTTAAATAACAAGATTTATTGGTTAGGTGTTTGGGTCTTATAATAAAAAACGTTTTGTTTTTGAGGATACTGGTATGATATGGAATTATTTTTATTTCATGCCAAATGTTGTTTGACGGCAGATATGGTAGTCTTCAGTTTTTTGATAGTTTGCATTTCAGGACAGTGGTGTGTACCTAAAGGGGCCTGTCATCTGCGCCCATTGTAACACAACTTACAACTTACTTGCTTAGCTTTTTCACTTCATCTTCGTTTTATTGCTTCTGAAATAAAGCGTTATGTTGGATAACGATGGATGGTGTTAGACTAAGAAAGTACCTATTTAGGGATAAAAACTTGAAAGTTGTGAACAATTGGGAAGTAATTTTTTTTAATTTCATTTTTTTTTAATTTTAAAATAATTTCATACTGGTGACCTCAAATAATGAAGCAAATTTTTAAATTACAATACACTGTTGTGGAGTAAATGGGAAAGTGTTCAGGTTAAACAATAAATTTAAGATCATTGATTTTTAAAAAAGAATACAACCTAAGAATAAATTTAAAAACAATAGGTTTTCTTTGATGCGACTAAACATTGATGAGGGCATCTATTTTTTTTTAATCTGTTGGTTGTACAGGGTGTAAAGGAGCTAGCTACCTTTTATATTGCAATGATTAGGGTATTTTTTTTTTCGCGAGCTGGGTGGAAATGGAATAAATGTTTGGTTCGGAGTTTAGAAATCGAGGACCGAGGACTTCCTGCTAATCTTTTTAGGATTTCGCAACTTCGGTTTTCGCTAAATTAAAATACATCCAAATTTGGCCTACAGGCTGAATCTCGCATTTTCCAGGACCTTGCAGATTCGCGGAGAAAGACAAATTTTGTGATCTATTTAATTATGATAGGAATTAAAATAGTATGATGCACATGAGGGAACTAGATATATTTAGGTTAAAAATTAGTAAGAACACTGATCTGAACAATTTTCCATAATAGTGTCCTATTTTCACAGGGTGCTTCAAAATATCTTTACCCTCTCTTTGAAATAAGATATTGTTTCGCCTGTGGGCGTTTGACCGTTTAAGAAATATATAGGGTCCAGATGGGATTGGAATGGAAATCAGTTTTTGGGTTTATTGACATTATACTTAGGGAATAGGGGAAATGTCTAATAAAAAGTTTTTTGGTTTTAGGCCGAGTTTTGTTGAGATAACAAAAATTTAATTAGGGCCGGGAGGTTATTATGCTCTTTTAAAATTAATGCAATAGTTTTTGGCTTCTTGATTTTTGTTGTCTGGTTTTTACGCAGGATTATTCCCAACTGTTTCATTTCAAAATATCATTTGTAGGTGATAGGGTCTCATTAGCCCTTGGACATTTGGTAACTTTTGCTTGGACTAATAGTTGTGGGAAGGGCCCAACTTAATTTTATATCTCGTGAACATGAGAATGCATTAAGCAGTAAAAATTTTTTTGATTAGATGTTGTGTGTAAAGACATTTGAGACAGATTTAGTTTTACAACGTTCTTATAGATGAACTTTGGAATTGTTTTCATAGTTGTTTTTCTGAAAGTGCACACCAGATAATTCTTTACGGGGTTGAGTACAAAGTTTGAAACTTAGGTTCTTCACATTATAGTGGTACAGTAAATAAGTACTAACGTTGTTTATTTCCTTAAGTAATAATTTTAAACAAATATACTAACATCGTTTGTTTTTTTTGGAACATAAATATATTTTTTAACTTTTCCTAAACTGATTGGTTTTTTTTGCAATGACGATTTTTTGTACTTTATGATTCTTAAGTAAATTTTATTTTCAAGAATCTTTTTCCAGTATAGTTAATTAATTTTTTTTGGCTCATTCACCTTGCCTTACAAGTAACACAGTTCTGGGAAGGAAAGGGAATCGGCAACTGTAATCAGAGGAAAAGAACAAAAACTGTTGCATGACATAACTCTATTAAGATTTTTCTAGTGCTAATTTTATTTTAATTCTTTTAAAATCGTTAATAGGAGCTGCAATACCACTTAAACATTTTGAATTTTTTTTGAAAATATTTTTTAAATATTCAAAAAAAAAAATTTTTTTAAGGGAGGAAACTTGATTTTCTTGTTGGAAAATTTTCTTTTTGGTGCATAGTAGTACCTTGCCCCTACAATGGTTTTACCAGTTTATTTAAATATTTTTTTTCTGAATTAAAATATAATTTCATTTCGAACCCTCGAGTTTTAACAACCTATCATCATTTGTTTAAATTTTTTTTCTCCCTACTCCAAAGTACCATCAGGGTAGAGTAATAATTTGGAAATTTTAGTTAGCCAATTCATTTTTTTTATTATTGGGCTACTGTGGTCAACACCAAAATTTTATTTATAATTATTTTTTTAAAATTTTTTTTGGACACCTTTCGGTATGATCCTAGGGTCTTCTTGACCATGGTTTGCATCAATTTAGTTAAAATTTTGGGAATTTCATTTTAACGATTATTAGAGAGTTGCAGTCCTACCAAGACGTTATTTGTATAAATTTTTTAATACCATCGGTAATTTTTTTTAAAAAGATTTTTAGTTACACACAACATCCTTACAAGTCTAATTCGACGCAATTTCAGCGAGCGGATTTTTTTTAATTGAGCATATTTTACGATTTCTATAACACGAACATCTGTTCCGATGTTTATTGCATTCACATATATATTAAGGGATGATGTGGCCTTAAGCAATGCATGTTTCGTGTAAACTCAGAATAGGTAAGCAGGTTAAAGTGGGTTTTGATTTATTCTTTTAGAAAAATCATTGTATACGGCGATTTGGGTTTTTTTTAGGAGTTTATTAGTGGAGCCGTTCTGCAATAGCAGGAGTATACCCTAGCGTTAACTGTGTACAACAGCTTTGGGATTTTTTTTGTTATAGGTAGTCTGTTGTACGTTCCATTTAGGGATAAATTTACCTATTCGGTTGCTGAGGTAAACAAACATCAATTAACTTTAATTTTAATCCAGTTCAGCTAGGATAAGCGCAATTATTTTTTTTTGGTTTTACTCACGCAGGGGTGGAACATAAGACCTGAACACTGCCAAAGCTCTTGTCTCTTTTTTATTTTTGTTAAACTTTTTTATGGCTACTTGTTAATTCTAATTTAGGATTTAAGTAGTTATTTCTCTCTGCAAGGTTGGACGTCATAGTTGGTTGTACAAATAATTAATATAAACTATGATTACATTTTTAAATACAAATCAATTTTATTTTCTTACTGCTCCGGTGTTTTTCGGTTTTGTTCGCGTCTGTCCGTATTTAAGTTTTATATTTTCTACATTTGTGAGAAAATTTATAGTGATTATTGCGTGGTTTAGTTTTTATAATTGGGAGGTATAATTAACAGTTTTAATTAAAGTTTAAAGTTTGAATATAAAAGGCACCATGGCTATTCCTTTGAGTCGGTTGTCTGACATAAGGTACTTAGTCAAGGACGAGTTAATCTACGAATTAACATGGAGAGGCATAGCCATTGGATCGGTGGAAGAGATGAAGCAACAGCTCATGCTGATTAAGCAGAGAGAAAAGACTGATGCAAGTATGAGATACCCTCTGTATCCCTTTACATTTGGCCAGGATGCTTTTAGCTGCATGAAGAAGCTTGATAGTCTGGTACCGCTGGTAAAGAAGTTCTCTGGTACGAGCAAAGGGGGAGAGTTTAGGAAAATCGCTGTAAGGTTGGAACACGTGTTAGCCAGGATAAATAACATGAATCCATCCAACTTTGAAGAAAGTCAAACGAAAGGCATACTGGTTGCAGAAACCTTGAGTTTGATTGGGAGGTTGCAGAGCCAAGCAACAGATTTATTGAGAGTTGGCGTTGCCTCAGATGATGATGAAGCATCTGAAACCCATTCAACGAGTCGAGGCTCAGACCACTCAACAAATGCTGGCAACACACCTTACCAGTTTCATTTCCAGCAACCACAGCACTCGAGCACGCAGAGAACAGCTCAACAGCCCACAAACCAACCGTCGGTCATTGCTCCATTGCAAATGCAAGTGCTTTCAGACCCGACTCAAACACCAATACAAGCACCACCACCAATGCTGATCCAGAATGACGGTGCATCAGCTTTTCATTATCAACAACCGTCTACCGTTCCTTTGAGTCTAGCTGCCCTCCAAAGTAGCATAGCACCAATTGCTCAATCACGACCATTTTCATGTTCATCGCCAGTACCAATGTCAAGTGGTCCTAGTACTTCATATCATGTTGCACCTGTACCTCCGCATAAGTGGAACTTAAAGTTTACAGGCGAGAAGGGTACAATCTCCATCACCGCATTTTTCGAGAGAGTGGACGAGTTGAGTCAGGCTAGAGGAGTTAGCAAAAAGGTGTTACTGAACTCAGGCATTGATCTTTTTGTAAAGTCAGCCTATACTTTTTATAAAGATGTCCGAAGAGAAGTCCATACATGGGAACAGCTGGAACAGAGGTTCATGGCAGAATATCTTCCTTCTTCATATGGCAAGAAGCTGTTGAAGGAAATCCAAAAACGTAAACAAGGCCCTGGAGAGTTTATAGGGACCCATATTGCTGTCATGAACACATACTTCCAAAGACTTGGCTGTCCTGTTTCTGAAGAGGCAAAATTAGCTATCGTCTTCAGAAATATAGCAGACATCTATAAGAATGGGTTGATTGCTACTGAGGTCAATAGCCTATCACATCTAAAAGATTTGTGTCGTAGAATAGACCAGAGATATGGGTTAGAGGAGGAGAATTTTACTCCTAGGAAAAACCCATTTTCTAACAGAAGTTGATGCAATTCAAATATCAAATACCGGGACATCGAGCCAACAGAATTTAAATCATCCTGTTAATAGATTCGACAGAAATAGGCAGCAGCCAACAAGCAGTTCCTCTGCTAGAGCTGATAGAGAGAGACAACAACCAGCTAGTGGTCAGTATAGTGTAAATGACAGAGATGGAAAACCACCACAAGTTGCTAGACCTGGTAGGGCGAACAGGGACGTTGTTTGTTATAGATGCAACCAAACAGGGCACATGGCGATCGGGTGCGCATTACCTAGAGGTAAGCAGTGTTATTCGTGTGGTCAGACAGGGTTAACAGTCAGAGAATGTCGTAATTGTAATCGTCAAGGAAACGGACCCCGGCGCTCGTAGGCGGTCGACCTTCAAGTCAGCCTGAACAAGCATCGACCGAGAGGCTAACGTACGTTTTAGATTATGTGATAAGTCATGCTCGTAAAGATGAGAGGCCTTATTTAGAAGTGGATGTGCTTGGAAATAAGTTATTAGGTTTGTTGGATTCCGGGGCTTCACGTACCTTTTTAGGGAATCATGGTTGGTCAATCATCGAGAGGTTTGGTTTTTCACTTGATACGACGAAGAAGACGAGTTGTATTGTGGCAAATGGGCAAAGCACGAGTAGTATTGGGACAGTGCAGCTTCCTATGCGAGTTCAGGATAAATTTAGGTTAATAGAGGTCGTCGTCGTTCCTGAGTTGCCGCACACTTTGATTTTGGGATTAGATTTTTGGATTTCGATGGAGATAGTACCGAACTTAAGTACTAATGAGTGGCACTTTGCCGATAATAAAGATCTGATTTGTTCTTTAGAAACATCAGACCAACAAACAACTCTTACACCTTATGAATCAGAACGTCTAGAGGAATTGGTCGTTAAATATAAGACTATTATGGGTGACTCACTAGGTTGTACAGACAGAGTAGAGCATAAGATTACAACAGATGCAGCACCGATAAGACAACGTTCATATAAGGTCTCACCGGTCATTCAGAAACTTATTGATGACGAAATCGACGAAATGTTGAAACTTGATATTATAGAACGGAGTAGTAGTTCATGGGCTTCACCAGTGGTAATGGTACAAAAGAAAAACACAAAGAAATATCGTTTCTGCGTAGACTACCGCAAATTGAACTCAGTGACGGCGCGTGATAGTTATCCTTTACCACTCGTATCCGAGACTCTTGACAAGTTGAAAGATGCTAAATACTTGTCAACTTTAGATATCAAAAGCGCTTATTGGCAAGTACCAGTGGAAGAAACATCGAAACCACTAACAGCTTTCATCTGTCGACGAGGTCTCTTCCAATTTAAGCGTTTACCTTTTGGTCTTCATAATGCACCTGCAACTTGGCAGAGACTTATAGATAGCATCATAGGAAACGACTTAGACCCCTACGTGTACGTATATCTCGATGACCTCGTAATTGTCACACAGAGCTTTTCTGAACATCTTAGAATTCTAGAGGAAGTCCTACGAAGATTGCAGAATGCAAAGATAACTGTAAGTTGGGAGAAATGCCAGCTGTGTAGGCCAGAAATGACTTATTTAGGTTTCGTGGTGGACCGTCGAGGCATCCGAGTCGACCCTAATAAAAGTAGAGCCATGTTAGAGCTCCAGAGTTCAAGAACTGTCAGAGAAGTCCGTAGAGTTGTAGGTACAATATCCTGGTATAGACGTTTCATAGAGAATTTTTCAGCGATAATAGCTCCAATTACAGCTCTAAGAAAAATCAAAAGTTCGATTGGACTCCAGACTGCGAAAAAGCATTTATTAAGATTAAGGAACTTTTAGTGACTGCACCGATTCTTACATGTCCAGATTATACCAAAGAATTTGTCATTCAAACAGACGCATCAGGATATGGAATAGGAGCATGTTTAACACAACCTTATCCTGAAGGAGACAAAGTCATATGCTATTTGAGTCGATCTTTGACTAAGCAAGAACGTGTTTACACGACCACCGAGCGAGAATGTTTGGCATTGGTTTGGGCGATAGAGAAGATTTTGCTAAAAAAAATGTCTATGATGGGCATAAGGGGTCCCTGCCATGAGTTCTTCAAAAGCTATCTGTTTGAGCGAGAACAGTGCGTCTGCATAAATGATAAATTAAGTAGCAAAAGAAAAATAACGTGGGGTGTACCTCAAGGATCAACATTAGCTTCCACACTTTTTCTAATTTATGTCAACTCACTATCCAGTCTAAAATTGAAAGGTTCATTAAAGCTATATGCAGATGATACACTCTTAGTGTACTTCGACATGTCTCATTTAAGTTTAATAAATAACATAGAAAGAGATTTAGAAATAGTACTAAACTGGTTAAAATCCCATAAGCTTACTTTAAATGTAGAGAAATCACATTACATCTTCATCTCGAGTAGAACACCTGAGCAGGAACCAAACTTAGTCACCGGAAATCAGACACTAAAATATGCAAAGCATATTAAATATCTAGGTATAATAATGGACGAAACACTTTCTTGGTCTGGTCATCTTGACAATTTGAAAAAGAAAATACGAGCTCCAATAGGTATATTAAAAAGACTCAGCTATACTTTACCCACACAATTTTTAAGATCTGTATATTATAGTCTTGTACATTCTCACATTCAATATTTACTGTTAGTGTGGTTCTCTGCATGTGAAAAATATATCAAACCAATCAAAACACTACAAAATAGGGCACTGAAAAACATTTACTCTCTACACCATAGATATCCAACCAAATATCTTTATAAAAACTATAATATCATGTCATTGAGCCACACTTATCTACTTCAGGCATCTACTTTTATTCACAATGTAAAGCATGGTACAAAACACTCTAACATCAGCTTCTCGAATAGATCTGAAGTACACAACTACCTCACTAGAACCGCCAACCACCTAACACTGCCACAGGTACACACAAAGCTTTTTTTGTCCTCAATTTTATATAAATGAGTAAAAATATATAAAAATCTACCAGCTTATATAAAGTACAATGATTCAAAAAAATTGAAATGTCTGTTAAAGAAACATCTGTTTAACATATAATAATTTTTTTATATATTTACTTCTTTAAAAATGTTTATTGTAGACACTGTGATTACGTTTTCCTTTCCGGTAAAAAAGGGTTTTTATGAAGAATAAATATAATGAAACTGCGATTTTCGAATATTGTAATAAATATAGTTTTTAGGATTATAATTTAGTAGTAGAGGAGGAGCCTCCATGAAATTGTACATTTTCTTGGTTCAGAAATAAATGCTTTTTTTATCATCAAAAAAATAAAAGCTCCGGCCATATATTGAGGGGATCTCATTTAAGGTCATAACAGATAATTTTAGTTTAAAATGGCTTCATAGCTTGAAAGAGCCCAGTGGAAGACTTGCTCGTTGATCTGTAAAACTGCAGCAATATGACTTTAAGGTAATCCATCGGAAAGGGAAAGATTTAGTTGTCCCGGACATGTTGTCTCGCGCAGTATCTATGATTGATACAATTTCGCAGCTCAGAGACGTTTCAACAGCAATAAAAGATCGATGGTACCAAAAGATGGTAAAGAGGGTCGTAGAATCACCGTTAAAATTTATGAATTGGAGATACACTGATAATAAGTTGTATAAATATGTCAAACAAGAATACCCTCAACTTTCACCATCTAACGAATATTGGAAAGAGGTAGTCCCCAAAGATCATAGGCGTAGAATTATTGGAGAAGCTCACGATCCTCCTACCGCAGGACATATGGGTGTGTATAAAACCTTCCACAGACTGGCAGAAAAATATTATTGGCCAAAAATCCGCCAGGACGTGGCAACTTTTGTAAAGAAATGCTTTGTGTGTGCAGTTCATAAAGGTGATACACAAGGTGTATCTGATCAGATGATATCTCACCCAAAATCAACTCGTCCTTGGGAAATTATTTCAACAGATTTATGTGGACCCCTACCTCGTTCGACAAAGGGTCATTGCTGGATTCTCGTCGCTACGGACTATTTGAGTAAGTTTTCCTTAGTTTTTCCAATGCGAACAGCCCCTACTCAAGCTGTTGTCAAGCATCTTGATGAGCAAGTATTTTTGATCTTCGGAGTACCCCGTTTGATAATTTGTGATAATGGCCCTCAATACAAAAGTAACGAGTTTAAACGTTTTGCTGAGAGATATCAGGTTAAAATTCAGTATAATCCGTATTATCACCCCAGAGCAAATCCAACAGAAAGGACGAATCGTACTTTAAAAACCATATTATGTTGTTATGTGAAAGACAACCACAGGAAGTGGGACGAACAAATACATAAACTTGCCTGCGCGATTCGTACTGCAACCCATGAGACAACCAGGATGTCTCCTTTCTTTGTTAATTTTGGTAGGAATATATGTCTGTCAGGAAAAGATTACTCCAACCCAGTTTTGTTATCTGAAGAGAATGGTGTACAATCTGCAGCTGAAAGTAAGAACGAAGGTTTCCGGAAGCTCTATGCGGATGTTAAGAGAAGGCTAGAGGTGGCGGGAGAGAAAAACGTAGTTCAGTATAATCTGCGTACAAGGGTACCCAACTTTGTTGTGGGTCAGCGTGTTTGGAAGAAGAATTATGTGTTGTCAGATGCTGCGAAGTTTTTCTCGAAGAAGTTAGCACCGAAATTCGTTGGTCCTTATGTGATTAGGAATAAAATTTCTCCATGGATATTTGAGCTTCAGGAACCATCGGGTAAAGTACTACCAGGGAGCTGGCATGCCAAAGACCTTAAGTCGGCAGCGGACCTCTCCGATTAACCTTTTTAGGTTAATCGTCTTGAAGTTGGGGGGGGATTATGTAACGTGTCATTTTTACGTTTAAGGTAACGTTACATATTTGCTTATTTAGGTAAATAATCAAGGCTCTTCGACTCGTCTTTCTGTACACAAATTAAGGGTATTTTATAGAGCTAGGTTTGGAGGTTATATGGTGTCCAAAAAGTTACCTTATAAAGGAGACATTCCATCGAATTACTGTGGTTACTACGCACATCGCATTATCTGGACATCGTAATTGGAATTTAAGATCACAGGTTTCGGGGAAAAATCACATTAAAACTTTTGATTGTTTTGTTTATCTGTAAAATTTTGTAATTTTCTTTGACGTTCACGAAAATAAACAGCTGTTCTGCTGGGGAATGGCGGCGTTGCCGCATCACAAATGATTTCAGTAACAGGAAGAAAACATTTAGATGAACATTCCATTCGCTTATGTTTATTTTGGAGAATATTGGCCCACTTTGATATCTTTATTAATTTGATAAGGAGAAGATAAAATAAATACGAGTTATGCACTTTTGTAAATGGGAGATAAACAAGGAATAAAAACCAGGACTAAAAGATTAAACAAAATCGTATTTTTATATTATATAAATTTATATATAATCATAGTTAAATAAAGTTAATAACTAACTCAGTCGGATTAAAGGGTTGTGTACGGCTAGCTAGTGGTGAGCAAACCTAACATCTGAACACTCTTGTGCCGAGTTTAAGCAGTAGTTCAATGTGTATTTTTAGGTTCAAGTTCAGAAACAACTTTATTAATGTAGAAATGTTTTACAAAAATGGCGTCAAACCATATGAATCTTAGAGAAAACATTTACAAAGAGCAAAGGAAACTTTTGACTATGACTGTAACTAAAATACATCTGAATTCTACACTTAGTATAGCTTTACTCATATGGGAATTGGTTGAGTGTTCGAATATTCCTGGGTTTGATGCATGCTCGAATCTCCAGTAATTGATTTTACAATTGATGGTTTCAATGCTGAACTTCTTATAGTCCGGCTGGTTATTTTCCTCCTACTTGCTATGTTAGCAGGGGTCCGGTGGGCAATGTTCGGTCTATGTAGGGAGGGTGTCTCGACGTCCTTGTTATAAAAATTGCAACCGTGGAAATAGATCCGACAACACCTCAAGGTGCGCTTTACGTATTTTCAATATCCCCTTGGTCGATGCTGCCCCTATATACCGGTATCGAAGTATTAATGTATTTCCTCATTGGTTAGTTTGAAAACCGCGAATTTTTTCCTCCAGGTTCGCAAACCGGATTTAGTGATTTTTTGGCGAGAAAGTTTTTTTATAAATGGGTTCGCATCCTTATTTGAATTTAACCGGGAAAATTTGGTTGGTACTGTGTGTACTGTCCCCACCAGATTTACGAAACGGTTTCCGACAACTTCATTTTTTTTGTGTTCTCGACAAAGTGCCTTGTCTCTTTTCAAAAGAACTGGCTGGGTCAGCAACAAGTCTCTGGGATCGCCATTGTTTTTTTGGTTAGTGGCACTGCAGTGGCTGCAGGTTCCGTCCCAGAGACTGTGAAGAGTGAGTCCGTCGTGCTTAGGCGAATCTTAAAGTGACGCTCACACCCTTTGAGAGGGATTAAAAGGCGGCCTACGCCATTTCTACGGGAAATAAGAGCGGTAAGTTCGATTTTTTTTATTATTTTCTATGAATTCTTCAAGACAATATTTGCCTCCCAAATTGTAGTTGTTTTTCGTGTGAAATGTACTTTTTCGACAAAGGACGTGGGGAATTTTTGGAGTTTTTTATTTTTTTTAAAACCACGTTTTGGATAAAAACTATATATTGTTTTTCTCCTTTATCTACAGCCCTGTCCATTCCATTGACGGGACAGTTGTGCTGGACGCTGGTGTGAAGCCGGGTGTAGCATTGTAACCCTGGGAAAGGTACGTTAGGATTACTTTAGTTCATCTGTTTAAATCTACTTTATTTTATTGAGTCGACATGGGGTTCTTGATTTAAATTACTCGGTGTAGGGGAACTTCGTGCAAAATAGACGAATTCCAGGAAACTGAAACATTTCATTTTCCACAGGGTTTTACGCTCGGGCAAGGATCCCACAACCTTTTCACCACCATGTGCTGCCCTAGCACTATGTGCTAAGCAAGCACGAGGGGAGGCGCGAACAAACTAGGACAGGAGTAGCAGGAGGAGAACGACACCAGGTTTACGAAATAAAACACATATGTATAATCACATAAAATAATCAAGGACCAAGGTAGGAGCAAGCAACATTTGATTTAATCTTTTCAAATAACTTTTTAAATATAATTTTAGCACTCCTTGTGAACGCAAGATAAGGTATGACGTCATAACCAAAATTTTGCGGCATAATTATTAATTTATAATTTTTACTGTACAATTGGAGTGTCTTGCTATTTTGGCCCTGACTTGTTCCCAACCATTTCATTTTTTTTTCTATTTCATGTTTTGGGTAAGATTTTCCAGTTTTACCATTAAAATAAACAAGATGTACTAAATCTTTGTGTTATTTGTACAATCCAGTGCACCAACTTTGCGGAGACAAAAGAGAGATGAGATTATATTTTTTACCGGTTTCCTTACATCGCTTTACCTCATGGGGTAGATCTCGGACTGGGTTGCTGTCTGTCTCATTCTACCCAACGTAGAATGATGACAGCAGATATTTGGTCCAGATCTCCCCTATGACGGAATAATTTTGTAAGTATACTTTTTACAATCATTTATATAATGGAGTCTTACACTATTGACTCAAATGTAGGTACACTGTGACCTGTTGGAAATGAGCATCTACCTATAAGGAACTTTCAATTTGTGTCATTTTGATTCATTTAGGAATCTTTTAGAATTTTATTTTGTTTATTAGTCATTTTTTTTGGTTATTCTTATTTACACAAATACTCTGGAAGCCTCGGAAGTAAGTAGAGTTTCATTGTTTGGCTGCAACGTTTCGGTTGAACTGTATGAACATATCAATGTTTTACCTAGCTGAAAAATACAGTTCTGCTTCCAGATATTTGTTTAATTACTCAGTGGTTTTTTTTGTGTCACAAATTGGCACAGTGTTATTGTTCTATTTACAGTGTCACAAAATGGCGGCAACGTCTTGTTGTTGCCACAAATGTCACCCTACGCATTTTAATTGGCCACATGGTTGTTAAGAATTCACCATATTCGTTAACATGCACGATCGCATTTGAAAATCTAACTTTTTCCTTTTCTGTTCGTAATAAAATGACATCGGTATTTCTTAAATTGCACTTTAGTTTATAAACTTTTTCGGTACGCGGTTCTATCGTAATTTGGTTTTGAATAGGTTCAAAAGTTGAATTTTGATTTTGAATTTGGTTTTGATTTACGTTTGAATTTTCTGCCTCGAGAGTTGGTTCTAATGGTGGAAATTGTTTATGCATTGGAATATTTTTAAAATTTGTTTTAAGTAATTTGGATTTTAGATCAATAATGCTCTCATAATGTTCTAGAAAGTCTAATCCCAAAATTCCATCGAATTCAATGTCCAGATTGCAAATAAAAACTTTAAATGGGTTGTTTCTACAAAAAGGAACAAGTATTGATTCTTGTATTAAAATTTTTTGATCTGTTATGCCTTGAATTACTAGATTTTCCGAAAAAACATTTTGTCGAAAATTTTGGGCAACATAGTCTTTAAAGATTGAGATTCCTGCTCCAGTATCTATCAAAAGTTTGTATTTTTTTGTAGCATCGTAAATAAAATAAAGGTTCTTTGCGCTAACCGTGTGTAAATTTAGACGAAAAATTGTTCCATGTTTGTCGCTATTTCGTTGACTTGAAGGGTCTGAACTTTCGCTTCCATTTGAGTTGGTTGCTGTGTTTGCTTTGGTGGGTGATTTTGATTTGATACTAAAGGAAAATTTTGAGTTGGTTGTACTAAATTTGCGGCATTTGGAATAACAGATGGTTCGAATTGATTTTGAAAATTACCAACATTTTGTTTTGATTCAAATTGACTAAAATTTGTTAAATATTCGTTGCTATCGCCATTATTATCAGTATAGTATTCCGGAAAGTCATGTTGGTAATAGTTGTCAAAACTGTCATCGAAAAACTCATTTGTATCGTAGCAGCTAAAGTCATCATTATAATTCACAAAGTGAGCTCTTTGATTTTTAAAATTGGGGTTCTTTTGAATAACCGAAGGGCGGTATTGGCTTTGATTTTGGGAAAAATTTGGGCGGTTTGCAAAGTTGGGATTTGTCGATTGACTTGGCCCGGGTTGTTGATTTTGGTAAAATGGTCTTTGAATTTGATTACTTGTTGGTTGGTTATTAAATTGTCTCTGTACATTAGCGTAGCATTGGTTTGATGTATGGCCTATTTTTCCGCATTTAAAACATTTAGGCGGTTGTAGATTTTGTGAAATATTTGGTCTTTGACGAGGAGGTTGCGAATTAAATCGGTTTGGTGGGACTTGTGGTCTATTGTTATTTCGTTTTTGGTTTTCGAAATAGATTAATTGTAATTCCCGTCGTATTTTAACTTGAGCTTCTAATAAATTTTAAGGTTCCGATGCACGCACTGCTTTTGCTATATCTGTTTCTAAACCAGTTAAGAGAGTATTAAGAGCCATTGTGTCTATTAAATTTGTTTGCGCGAATTTTTGATGAACTGATAAATGTTGCTGTTTATTAACAGCCGCGTATATTTTAGAATTTAAAGATTGTAAGCGATTAAAGAAAGTTAAGGGTGCCGGTAATTGCTTTAATCTTTGTAAGTCTTGAATCAATGAAGATAAATCTCTACTATCACCGAAATGCAAACTTAAAATCTGTTTTATTTCAAGCCATGAATTTAGGTTACGCGAGCTAACAAGCTGTGCGGCGGTTAACTTTAATTTGTTTTTTATGTGAATCACCAATAAATCGCGTTGTTCGTCTATTGCCATATTATAAGCACATGCCTGTATGAATATACTTAAGAAAATTCGGTTACCATCAAATTCAGGGATTATTGAAAATATTTCTTGTAATCTGTAAGGTTCCAAATTTGGTGTATGAGCACGTTGACGTTGATGATTATCGTAAGGTTCTGTATTAGTGACCGTTTGTGTGGTCATTGTATTTGTATTAGTTGTCATTTTGTTAAAATAATAATGACAAAAATTATAATCGAACAGTTCTTAAATTTAAATTTTTGAAATAAGTAAAATTAATTTTTAAAATTATAGTTGAAAATCCAAAATGTTGACTAGAATAAAAATGTTGTTAAAAGTTACGTTAATGATTCAATGCTTAAGCCACTTACATGTAGATGTAGCAGAGGTTTGCCATTTGTCTTGTTCTTCGCTTGTTAAGTACCAGGGGCTTCACCAGGTGTTCCTTCCGTACCCTTGTTGCAAAGTGAAGACTCAGGCTATTTGATTGCGGCTCTCTTCGGGTTGATTGCGGTTTGGAGCTTTTCTTCTTTGTTACTTTGTATTTTTGTAATAAAAAAAAACTAATCCGTACGACTGCGCCACTGTTATATTTCGGTTCGAGCTTTTTACTTGTTAAAGAAAACTTTATTTATTAAATTTACAATATTTTGAGACTTAAGTTTAGGTATGAAGCTTACTCTAAGAGATCTGACTTAAGAATGCCTAAATACAATTCAAAAATCCCTATTTATAGCCTAAAGGTTCTGATAAAGTACTGAACTAATCTACAATGTTCGTTACAGCTGCCTTTTTTTAACTAAAGGTGCTGATTTAGAGTAATAAGCACGTACTGTTTACACTGTTGGTAGACGCAACTCAGCACAAATGAGTCTTTATCGTTGGGCTTCTTCAAGTTTCTAGAAGATATTGGATTTCCACGGTTTCATCTTACAACGTGGGTGGTAGATACTGCATACATTAAAAGTAGGTATGGAATTTTTTAATTTAACATATATGTTAAATTTTATATTCTTTTTTATCTCTCTGCTCCATAAAATACTGTTAAGACAACCAATAACCTTATTTGCTTATAATATTTTTTTCCAGTTCTTTACAGTCTGTTCATGTCTTATCAAATGTGACACTTAAATACACATACTCATTGCATGGAGATATTGTTTGTCCATTTTCTAGTTCTAATTTACTTGATTTGTTTCCAATACATAAGTACTGTGTCTTGTCCACGTTCACTGTTAACCATCACTTTTGGTATTCTTCTCCATGTCTTCTTTATCATTAGCTACAATTACTTGGTCGTCAGCAAACTGTAGAGTGTATATGGTAAATCGGTCGTTAAGTTGTATTCCCATGCCGTGCAGTTTGCGTTTCCAGTTTTTTAGAGCTACTGCGATATATATTTTAAAAAGAGTTGGAGAGATACAACATCCCTGTCTTAATGCTTTCGTTACCAGGAATTCTTTTAAAAGTCGATTGCTAATTTTAATTTTAGATTTTGACCCTTTGTATAGATCCTCTATCGCTTTTATATATGTGTGATTGATATTAGTTTGTTCTAACACTGTCCATAATTTGTCTACTGGAACGGTATCATATGCTTTTTGTAGGTCCACAAAGGTAACATGAGTGTCTATATTTCTGGCACTCATTTCTCAATTACCTGTTTAAGACAAAAAACATTATCACTACAAGTTCTGCCTGCACGAAACCCACTTTGCTCTTCTTCTTCTTGTTCATGAAAATCATTCTCTATTAGATCTCTAAGAATCCTACCGTACAATCTAATTAGAGTACTGGCTACTGAAATTCCTCTGTAGTTGTTGCAATCCAGCTTGTTTCCTTTTTTATTTATTAAGGATATGAATGCTATTTTCCAATCATCAGGTACAGGATGTCCGTTTATGTATTGATTGATAATATATGTGAGATCTTCTAGTAGTATTTCTAATCCATATTTGAGCATTTCAGTGTATATTCCCCCAGGTCCGCTAGCTTTTCCGGATTTAAGCTTTTTAATACTATTCTTTATCATTTCTTTTTAGATCATTACTTCTTCTCCATGCACTTCTATGTCTCTCCTAGGAAAGGCTGACAGATATTCGGGTCATGTTTCCTGCAGCAGAATCTTGTAGTGTTCTGTCCATTGTTCTGGTTTGAGGATTTGAATGTTTACTTTTTCTTTTGTTGGGTTTTTACCGTAGAAAAGAATTTCGGTACTTCAGAACTCTGCCTCCCTCCTACGTGTGTATTTATATCGTGGTATTTGCGCTCGAACAAATTAAATTTTTTTTCCGTGCGTTTCAAATTTCTTAGCTGTCTTCTGCTCTCCCTGTAGATTTCTAGGTCTCTTTGTTTTTTAGTACTGAGCCATTTCAAGTATGTGCGTTTTTTCTCCTTGACCATTTCCTGTATTTCCTCCGTCCACCACATATTATTGTTATTTCTATTATCTTGGTATCCAACAGCATTTTTGCTTGCTTCCTTCAAGCTTTGTACTATGTTTGTATATATCTCTTCAAATGAATGCTGTGTGTTTAATAACTTTTATCCACTCGTTTCTGATACAATCTTTGCGTACTTTCGATTGCTAGACTTCTAAAGTTGTATTTCTAATTTTCTTCGATGCGCTTTAGGTTTTCACTTTCTCCTATACTTTCGTCTCTATTTGTTTTTCTTACAGGGAATAATATTTTAGCTTTTACCAGATGGTGGTCAGATCCACAGGTAACACCACGAAGTGTTCGCACATCATACCAGTTTAGTTCTGAGTGTTGTCCACCTATAGCATAATCAATGATTGCTAAGATTTCTTATTAGCTGAATCCAGGTATACCGATGAATTTCCTTATGTTTAAAAAACCATTATTTATAGATTATGTGTTTCACACAGTTGTATCAGTCTCAAGCCATTATCATTTATTACTTCCTCTCCAAATGGTCCTACCACTTTGCTTTGGCTTTGTCTACCAGTTCGACTATTAAAATCAACAAGCATAATTATTGTCGATTTTAGTGATGGTTTTATCAAGTTGGTCGAAGAAAATTTGTTTTATAGCTACCGTTTCGTCATTTGATGATGCGTAGGCTGTTATTATGCTTATATTGTGTCCAAGCATCTTCATGTTAACTCGAAGTAAGTTTTCGTTAATGCGCTCGTAGTCTGTAATCTTATGTTTGAGGCTTTTCTTTATTAATAAGGATACCCCCCTGGCTGCTCTCCTTTCTTTTGGGACCCCAGTGAATACGTGAACAAAGTTACCGACACTTCTTGTACCTGTTCCTTTCATTTTTGTCTCTGTAAGTGCAATAATATCTATCTTACAATTCTGTACTTCGGTCGCAATAATATCTAACTTTTGGTTTACTCCCTGTACGCTACATGTAGCTATATTCAGAGTCCTATATCTTTGCTTTTTTAGTCTTCGAGAATTTCCGTCCATTGCTCCGAGGGTTTGTTTAGGCTTTTTGGTAATATTTTTGTTTTACAAGTATTAGAGAACCCGTCTAATGCGTCAACCTCCTACTTGGAGGGCCAGGATTTTTGATCAAGGTTTTTCTCCTCTAGCCTTGGATGATCCAACGCCATACTGTAAGACAACAGTTATTATCTTTTATACCATCCCTAAAAGAAAGGGTTGCCATCTAAGCTATGATCACCGTACCGAGGTACATCCTCTCCGCCTTTCATACCAATGTGGTCTTCTCTCGTAACCCTGGGAATGAGACGCTAGACAGGTGCTAACTCTCCGGGTCAGAGAGTCCCTGGGATCTACGGAAGGCAGGGGTCTATTCATTTCTCCTGATAGACATCTGAAGAGGTCTACCCCGTATCGGTAGTCCTCGAATGCTTAACTCATAAGCTAACTCATCGTAAGTTAGTCTGTTAACTTCCATTGTAAAAAGGTAAAAATGAAAGAGAGATCGGTAAAGAATTAACTTTCACATGAAGGAACACCCCACCCTTTCTTGGGCAAGTAAAAAAAAAACTTTTGAGGCGGTCTAAACCACACCTAATACAATACTCCAAACATGGGCAGTCCTTTGTGAAAATAAAAACAAGGACACTCGGTATACTAGATGGCTTATGAATTGAAATAAATTTTTAAAAAAATTGGGACACTGTTATATAAAAAAATTAAGCAGAGGTGGGTCTTAACAAGACACTCGGTATGCAAGGGCTATTAAATTTAAAAAAATATCAGAGACACTCTGCAAATTTTAATTTTATTAAAAAAAATTGTTTTGGGACACTGTATATTTAAAAAAAAATACAGCAGAGGTGTGTCTTAACAAGACACTCGGTATACAAGAGCTATTAAATTTAAAAACTACATATCAGGGACACTCTGTATGTTTTGAAAAATATAAAACAGAGGTGGGTCTTATTAAGACACTCGGTATACAGGGGTTAATGAATTCAAATTTTGGGACACTCTGTATATTCAGGAAAATAAGACAGAGTATGGGTTTTCGATTTACTCGGCGTTTGTTGGGGGATGATGAATTCGAAGAAAGATTTTGGGGACACCTTGTATATTTCGTAAAATAAAACAGGGGATTGTCTTAAAGAGACACAATATAAAAGGGCTAATAATTTTTTTTTCAAAAAATTAAGCAGAGATTAACAAGACACTCGGTATGCAAGGGCTAATAAATTTTTAAAAATATCAGAGACAGTCTGCATATTTTGAAAAATATAGAGTATGGGTATTTCGTTACACTCGGTGTATAATGGGAATGAATAAAAAAAAATTGTTTTGGGACACTCTGTATATTTTAAAAAAAATAAAGCAGAGGTGGGTCTTAACAAGACACTCGGTATACAAGGGCTAATAAATTTAAAAACTACATATCAGGGACACTGTATATTTTTAAAGAAATAAAGCAGAGGTGGATATTAATAAGACACTCGATATACAGGGGTTAATGAATTCAAACTTTGGGACACTCTGTATATTCAGGAAAATAAGACAGAGTATGGGTTTTCGATATACTCGGCGTATGTTGGGGAATGATGAATTCGGAAAAAGATTTTGGGGAGACCCTCTATATTTAAAAAAAATATAATAAAAAGGGGTTAATCGTAATGAGGCATCCGGTACACGGGGGTAATGACTGTATACATATATACCAGTATCTCGCTCAAAAATTTTTAAAAAATTATAATTTTTTTTTCGCCCTGTAAGCTTACTTGGAAACGAAATTAAACACTCTGTACTCTGTGACAGAGTATAAGAGCCAAAACCCTTTACCATGTATACTGTAATAGTACAGAAGCCTAAATCTCACTACTCTGTCTAATTCTAAAAACCAAACCACCAGAAAAAATAACACTCTCACTCATTCACTGCACACAAAAAAAATAAAAGCATTGGACTACCAATACTCCACGGTTCAAAGACAGCAAATACCCAAAAAAAACAAAAAAACTAATTAAAATCCGCTTACAGTAATCCCTAAGGGATTTTTTTTTAATGTGGCTTGTTGGTTGCCACTTTGCTAGCCCCTACCAATGTTATGAGCCAGCATCTTCCCAAACTATCCCGACAGACAGAAAAAATTATTTCAGGGGGCCAATTTTTTCAATTAGCCTTCCGTCCGTTTTGGCAGACAAAAAAATTTTAGCCACAAGATTTAGCCTGAAGCCCGGCAACGCCGCCGGTATAGACTTCACAGCAGCCCTTGGCAGTGGCGATGAATCGCGTGGAGTGTCGTCGCACAGTGGGATCAATTGTTATAATTTAGCAGTTTTGTATTACAAGATAACGGGGTAGTAAATCCTCAAAATTTTAGCTACCGATGTACCGGGTGTCCTATAAAAACCTTTCATATTTAAAATGCAGCTAAATATTTGACTAGGTACCGATTTAAAAAATTTTAAAATATATGTAAAATAAATAAGTTTTTAAATCCAAGTAAACAAAAATGATCGCAAATATAAAATAAAGATAGCAGACAATTAAAAGCTGAGAGGTATTTATATATTTTCTTTCAGTTAAAAAACTGCGTTTACATCAGTACATCAATACAAAAGGTGCAGGGTTTTTTTATCGCTTATTTCAGATAGGACCAATTTTAATGAAATTTGGTATACATGTTTTATAAGCTATTCTCCCTTGTTAAGGCGATTTTTTTACGCTATGACACGTGCAAGTCAGGCCTAACCAGCGAAGCTGGCTATTGTTATTTTGTTAGGTTAGTTATTAATCAATTGGAATAAGAAACCAAAACCTTCCTTAAAGCTTTAAATACAAATAAAGAATAATGGCTTTTTTAAAATTTAAGATGGCTACTATACGCTAAAACTATACAACTTATTTGTTTTAACTTACGGAACATTTATATTTAATTTGGTTACACGGTTACAAAACTACTAATTTAAAAAGGCAGTCATTAAAAAAAAATTAAATAGAATATCACATACTTGGATTTATATAACGATACTTTTTTTAAAAATAATTCCGCATTTTTACATTATTTATAGTTTTCACCTGATAGCTTAGGCCGTGATGTGGGTATAATTGTTTTTTTCCTTTAAAATCGGTTTAATTTTAAATTTAATCACTGCTCAAAATTTAAACTCTTAAGGCAATCCTAATATAAAATAAAAGTAACTCCATTTTGATGGTTATATTGTCACACAGATCATAATTAAACTATCCCAAAGTGATACATTTATCTAAACAAAACAGATGCACTTCGTATTACTTTAATTATTGGGATCCATATAAATTAAAGGCGTGCATCTATTATTAGAAAATACCAAGTTATTGGCAATAATAATAATTGTGGTACCTAAGTATCGAAAACCATCGTCACTAGCAATATTGCTGAATTTGCAATAATTTAATATAAAAGGCGATGTAACACACCATACAAGTGACCAGTACCCGGGGTCCACTCCGAACTAAGCGTTCGTGACCAGTTTCTGGACGTCCTGCTGAGCTTCGTAACCAGTTTCTGGACATCATCTCATTTGCCCCTTAACTAAGCGTTCGTAACTAGTTTCTGGACGTCCGCTGAGCTTCGTAACCAGTTTCTGGACGTCGTCTCTTTTTTAACCCTGAACCTGTGGTCCTGGGTACTGCGTTCCCCGAGTCCTACCCGGCGTAATTTACAGTAAGGCCCTAATGGCCGTATTTATGGTTCTTCATATTTTTTTTTGGGTAGGTTAGCATAGGCTATAATTTCTGTCGATTTATCCGTTGTATAATTATAAACGAAATATATGTATTAAACTTCCCCAGTTTCCGATAATTTTCTACGCCCCCAAACTAAAGACCCCTAGGTCCATTTTCCTCTGTGACAATATTGTTATAATTGTGAAAATGCAAACATGTACTTAATTAAAGGTTTTTTAAAAATAATATCTAACCAAACCACTTTTTAATTAATTTTTAATTAGTTTTAGTACAGTTATTCCTTAGCCCCCATTCTTTATGTACAATTTGTACGGAAAAATAGTAAAAATTTGATCTAATTTGAAAAATAATATTTATGTTTACTAATACTTGTCTACTTTTTAAAACTCTTGGTCATCTTTAATATGTATAAAATAATGTCTAAAATACTCGTAGTAAACACTTGTTTAATGGAGTAATTAGGTCAAAAGGCATAAACCTAACCGAACCAATTAAAAAAAAGTGCGGAAATTTGTAGCCTAGCCTACAATTAGTACCTTAGGGAACCGAGGGAAGCGACTTGTCCGTTCATTTAATAGGTTTAATTTTTAGATCGGAAAAAGATTTAAGTAATGGAAGATATGAGGAAACTCGTACAAGGGAGACGAGTGTGATAGAGTTTAGGTAGGCTAGATTAGTTTGCTAAAGATGGGTTCCACCTGCTAGTTACTTAAAATAAGTACAGTCGAACCTCTCTAACTCGAACCTTTTAAGTGGTCCCTGCACTTTTTATATGAATTTTAACCTCTTTACCTTGAATCCCCATAACTCGAACTGATTTGGTTGTCCCTTGAAGTTCGAGTTATAGAGGTTTCTTTCTTGTACCCTCCCACCCATTAACCTTATTGTGCACATGAAAGAAAATATTCAATGAAAAAAATGTCGCCGCGTACACATATTTTAGAAAAATTAGGCTTAACCTATTAGAAAAAAATTTGGCTTCCAAAATAATTTTTAGAAAAAATAAATAATTACAGGAAAAATTGCACAGGCCAAAAAGTTTTAAAAAATAGTGGTGGAAAATAGTTCACAATCAGACAAAGCGTATTACCTAAAGATTACCGCATCCAAATCGATGTTTTTCGTATAGTATTTAGTATGGTTATACGTACAGTTTTTTGTAAACCAAGTGTAATGGATGTTCTTTTAGATCTGTCAATTTTTTTATTAAAAATTAGGTAGTTTTCCTTTTAAAACTAAATGATATTAGTTTTTGGGCTTTTTTGACGGCATAATATAAGCGAGTTGGTTATGTTTGAAACTTCCTGCTGAAATTAACTTGGCATTGTTGCTTATATGTTCCACCTTCTTCAGATAGCATATTGGTTCTAAAATTAGATTATATATTTTAATGGTTATTTACTTTAATTGAATTTACGGCTGCTATTACTAAAAAAAACAAAAAATATTTAGGTACTATGTAACTGAAGTATTATAAAACAGGATGAAGAATATGTTGTTGTATTTCTGAGAGAAAGTCGGTTAAGTATGATAACAATTTTTAGGTGTGCTGTGTACATTTGGGAACCACAAAGTGACACAAATCATATTTTAAGTTTAATATGCTTCGTATATCTAAAACTAGGATGTGTGTCAAAGGTCAGAGTTCGCGATACCTGCTAGGTTGTTTGGCACGCTCTTCCACTTAGGCTCATATATACAGGGTGTTTCAAAATTCAATAACATAATTTTAATGTTAAATTTCTTGAGTGATTTTAAAACAAAAAGTTCACATAAACATGGGTCTACAAACGCCTAATTTTCGAGAAATTATGTTTTGTTTATTTTGATATAGTCGCCATGCCATACCGAAGCATTTTTTATAAAATAAACACAAATCCCTTTGGTGTTCTGTGCACAAAAGTGGGTTAGGTTTGCCTTATTTGTGGAAATTTTTATTTTAATTTATTACTTATATTTATCTAATTTATTGTTTATATTCAACGTTCGATAGTTTTGGTGTGGTTTTCTACCTGTTCTGCTGTATGTTCAAACGTAGGTATTAGTCTTGTTGTCTAGTATTTCGCTAACAACAAAGAGCACCTTTTGCCAAAAAAATGTTTTTTTTTTCACTTGGAAATATTTCTAAAGTCATAGCTAACTTATTGCCTGTGCCTAAAATACCAGTAAAAACCTCGAAAATTATACCTTAAGTTGGTCTTGGGACTCAGGCCTTGTTGATATTTCAATTACCTACATAAGAAGCGATTTTCTACCAAGGACTGTACACATTCTCTGTGTACATCTTCTTGAAAATTATTAGTTTTTAATATAGGATTTTTTTTGTTACAGGTTACTTATGCGTTTACAAGGCAACAAACACAATCATTTGGTATGTTCTTTTAAATAAAAAAAAATTGCTGAGAAATAAGCATCCGTTGACACCAGTAGATGCCACCAGAACCTCTCATGTGATTTATTCTGTTATAGTAATGTAACTATGTGAATGGGAAATACAATGTATTATCAAGTATTATTTGTTAATTATTATCAAAAATAATATTATTCATAAGAAATCTGCGTAAAGTGATTACATTTCCACAAGTAATAGTTTGCGAGAAATTGGTACCAGGCACATAGATAAGGGAGGGGCACTGGGGGGGACATTTTTCCCCTCCTTGAACAAATTTTTATCATGAAATTTTAGTGTCTTGGACCAAAAATTGGGCATGTCACCACTAAAATGTTCTGTATTCAGTGGATTTGCCTCCGTCAAGCATTTCTGCCTACCCTGTCAAAAACATCATGCATCGTCACAGCACAGCACTTCCTAAATGGGAGTATCCCCCCCAAAAAGAAAAGCTATCTATAGTCTAAATTATACGCATTTGTAATGACGTCGCCAGGTATGAAAAAAACGTATGGCGTAGATATTTTTGTCAATCAATGTTTTTTGATTGACAGTGATGAATACTTCACATAACCAATTACCTACCTATTTAAATCATAGACACTACTTTTTTAAAAAAGTTTATTATCCCCGCTGTTTATAATATACTAAACAAAGATAAACAAAAATGACGTCATTACAAATCGGTATAATTTGAACTATATGTGCCTGCTACATACTTTGAGTACATGTTTTACAGAACATTTTTTGTTCGGTTCTCCACAAGGATAATTATTCAATAAAATTTTCTTAAAAATGTTTTTGCACAAATTTTCATTCAAAGAAAATGTTTAGGACTAAATGATTTTGTACAATTTTCCATTTAAACAATAAAATTAATTTTAAAGATATTTCTGCAACCCGCTTTTTTTCTATGAGGGTTATCAAAAATAACTACTACATACATATTTTTACTCAAATGTCAAAAAATGCTTCGAACATGCCCCAAGTTCTAAAAAAATGTAAAATCTTAATTTTAAAAACTATTTTTCTATAATCACCAAAAACAGTTGTTGATTTTAAGTAAAGCACTGGATAGTCGATATTTTAATTTAAAAAAAAATAAAGTACCTTATGAAGTTTATTCAATAATTAATTAATTTTTTATATTAAAAAATATTTTGTTTAAAAGGATAATTATTCAATAAAATATCCTTCAAAGAGATAATTGTTCAAAAAAAACAAATATTTTTGGAGAAATTTCCATACAAATAAAATGTTTTAGGAGAAAATGATTTAGAAGAATTTTCCATTCCACAATATATTTTTACTCAAATGTTACAAAAGTCAAAACATGGCTTGTGTGGTATCAAACGAAAGGTAATTGAGTCTGGAGTTGAATAAAATCTATTTCAGTTTTAGTTATATTAGCTCACATGTACACTATAACTATAGTACCTAGTGTGAGCTTAGGTACCCATATATTGGCAGAGTATTTTTATAATCACCAAAAATACATAAAAAAATAAAGTACCTTATTAAGATTTTAAATCAATAATTAAATTTAAAAAAACATTTTCTTCAAAAGGATAATCATTCAATCAAATTTTCTTTATACAGAAAATTGTTCAAAAACATTTTCTTCGATTAGAAGTTTGTTCGAACAAATTTCCGTTTAAAGAAAATGTTTTTAAATGAATTTTTGTTCAAAAAAAATGTTTTAGAAGAAAATTATTATTTTTCATTAGAACATATTGTTACAAAAAATGTAAAATTTTTACATAACTTTTTTTTCAATAATAACAAAAAACTCAAAGTTTTTGATTTAAAATAAAGGACTGAAAAGTCATTATTCAGTGACCCAATAAAAGTAAAAAAAGCACCTACTGCATAAGGTTTCTAAATAATTTATTAACAAAAAAAATTGAATTATATTATACAAGTAAATAATAATTTATTCTAGCACTGTCGAAACAATAATTCTTCTCATCTCATCTCATCTTCATGGATAGTATAGTTATGAAAAGTTAAATTTAAAAAAATACAAAAAATGGATAGGTAAAGTCCTTTCATTTCAAAATGCCACACAAAAAACTGGCGCGTGCCACCCTAATCATAATAACCATTGAGGAGTTTCCAGGAGTCTGTTACGAATAAAATTACATTTTTTTCGTAACGCGTTTTTGCTAAGTGAATTGGAATATTTGCTTTAAAAAAATAACCTCTAGCAACATCTTACGTGAGAGAGTTTAATTAGAATATTTTGAAAATTTATCCGGTGACTTGCACACTACCTATCTGTAGTCAGGTTAAGCTCGAGATTATTGATTTTATGCAGCGATCTAACTGCGGGGAGAGGTTCATTTTGAATATGTTTCAGTTTTGGAATAGGATCGAGTGAGTTGTCTGTCCCTTTTTTGTCATTGGGGTGAAACAGGAATAGAAAGAATTTTCTGGTTGTTCAACTTGTACGACAGATGTTGCGTA
The DNA here is from genome assembly GCA_963576565.1 of Aspidapion aeneum. Lineage (NCBI taxonomy): Eukaryota > Metazoa > Arthropoda > Insecta > Coleoptera > Brentidae > Aspidapion > Aspidapion aeneum. The sequence goes on from OY755038.1 coordinate 129,333,475, forward strand.
ATTGGCCGTGTTGTATTTTAACCTAAAAAGCTTTGTTTTGCGAAGACTCTGAGATTGTTTACTAATTTATTTACCTATAAAACAATAAACATAAGTTTTTTGTAATTTAAATAAAGTGACTCAAAATTATTCAGTCAGTTTTAGTCTTATTAATGAATACGGATTTGTGTTATTGATTTTCTGGAGAATGAAGATTTTGGGGTTTTGGGGAATCTGATTGGTCAGTGATTGCTATGCAGTTTGGGGAATTGAGAGGAATTGGAGAAATATCGCCCTTTTAGTTCGAGATTTTGTCGAGAAACAAGATATTTTAATGATGTTATAACATAACCTTAAAAAAAATTTTTGTTCATCAATTTTTTTTATAGGATAAATTAGAACTTTGCTTTAATTTTAATCAATGGTAATATAAAATTCAATTGCATATACCAGATTTTTATTTTTAATTAGATTAATATGTTATAACATAAATATATATATATATATATATATATATATATATATATATATATATATATATATATATATATATATATATATATATATATATATATATATATATATATATTTGTATAAAAAATTTTCTTTGCCGAGGAAATGTTACAATTTTTCTTTATGTCTTTAACAAACAATTATCTCTCTATTTAGACTACTTAATTTAAAAAAAAATTGACTAGTTTCATATTTTTTTTTGTTTTATGGTTCAAACTATGTTCGACAAAATATTTATATATTGGCTATATGGTATTTTGGTTATAGTTTATTTATAATGGGTTCACAATGTTGTGCCTACATTGGATTTCTAGAATCTAGATTATGATTTTAAGCTAGTAATTAATCCTGTATCTCGCTCATTTCTTTTTTGGATAGCTTGGTACCCATTAACAATAGTCACTGCGACATGACCATATGGTTAAATTTAAGGTTATTGTTATCATAAGCACCTTTGGTTGAAATAGAGTTATTAGGTTATGATTTGCGTCCAGAAAAGATAAACAATTTGGTGTGAATAGACTAAAGTTTTATTTGGTAAGTCTACAGAATTACTGTACAATATGTACAAATTTTGATGAAACTTTGGAATATTTATATAGGGTGTTTTGATGGACCTGATCAGAAAATAAAGTTTTCTTTGTTTTTATCCATGGAAAATGAATGAAACCATAGTTGTATTTTAAAGATTACTTCAAGTATACTGAATCTAACATTTCTTGGGTTAAGATTATTTTGTTTTTATGTTATTTTTTTTTCTAACCTCAATTCTCGACAAAACTATTACAACATATGTAAATATATATTTTTTTTCACTATTGTACATCCAAAGAAACAAGGTTCTAAAAAGGAAATATGTCTCTTTTAAGTTATATTTGAACAGTAAAATCTATAATTTTATTAATATCATTTTTATACTACCTTTTTAAAAAACTGAGTTTCAACAAAAAATTTATATTTTTTTCTTGTTTATATTTGATCATTTGTTTTTTTGTTTTTCTTTCTGAAACAAAATAAATGATGAGGTTTGTAAACAAAAAGCAATCCTGATCTTTTATTTCGTTCCTGCATTGATACATTGGTAACATGGTGATAGTAAGAAAAATCTGTCACCATTGTTGTTAATTGTGTCAAAGTAAATAGAGGTTTATTATCATTTCAAAAATAGAAAATTGACAATATTTTTCTTAAAAGAACCTCACGACCCAAAATAGCTCTACCTAGCCGAGGTAAATTTGAGGTATAATAAAACAACATCAATAATATACAAAAAGTTATATTATATAAAAAAATAATATAACAAAGTGGCGACCAACGTGTTTTTTTGATAGAAAAATCAAGAATTTAGGGAAATGTTGTCAATTTTTTTTTGGTGTGTTGACTTTTTGGGTTCGGAGGAAAAGTTTTGAAAACTTTAAAATCTTTTTAATTTGAACATTGTTTACCTACTTAACTGAATTTGACTTATAATAATTTTTTTATATATTTGAGGATTGTTTGATATCTATTTTTCTGAATTTAATGTGATAAAATAATTTCATTATTTATCTTGATTTTGAATATTGTTGACAATGGCTTTTATTCACACTTTACATGCTAGTGAGGTAAAATATGAGTTGAAGATTAGGGAGGTTGAACCTACAGGGAATGTCGACAGTAAAAGAATAGTTTTGCAGGGCCTTCTGTCTCAAGAAAATGCAAACCGTAGTCCCAAATTAAGGAATCTTTAGATAGTTTAAAATAAAAAATTGATTTATTTACGGGTACTAAACAAACGGCTAAATATAAAGAAATCACTACTCGACTTCATCATGTTTCGGGTAGAATTTCGAGAATGAATTGTGAGACAGAAAATCAATGTAGCTCTAGACAAGACCTTTGTGTCAAATGTCTACCCTTAGACCTTAGGGACCCTGGAAAATAAATTGTTACCTGCAACTTCGACTCCTAATATTCAGTCTGCCAATATTATACCTCCAAATCCTTTTCAAAGTTCTATACCAGTCTATAAGTGGGATCTTAAAAAATTCACTGGACATGGCTCGTTAATGGCATTTTTGGAAAAAGTCGAAACGATGAGAATCTCTAGAAACTGTTCATTTGATGAACTTTTTGCCTCGGCCAGTGATCTTTTTGATGGTCAAGCTTGGACTTGGTGGCATAATAATCACAAGAAAAATCGTTTTTCTAATTGGGAGGACTTGGTGGAAAAGCTTAAACAAACTTATTTACTTAAAAATCATGATTAAAAATAGAGATTCGCTCACGTAAATAGGGTTATAAAGAGAATGTTTCTGTTTTTATTGATTCAACGGAGGGATATTTTAATAGATTGATTGAACCAGTTTCAGAACAAGAAATGGTTGATATTGTTAGAATGAATTTATTACCTGATTATGTCAGAGGTTTGGCCCTAAATGACATTTCTTCAATTGATAAATTTACAAAACTTTGTAAGAAATTAGAGGAATCTTTACAAGTGACTAATCAATTTCGGAATTTCGGCTTTAAAAATTAAATTGCCCTTCATTTTCAGGGAATGTTGGTTCTATGTCACAAGACAATAGAAGTTACACGGTTACGTGTTATAATTGTTTTAGGAAAGGGCATAAATATCAAATATGCAGACAACCTAAAACACTTTTGTTATTCCTGTGGCTTAAAAGATTTTTCTAAAATAAACTGCCCACAGTGTAATAAAAATAATATTTCAAAAAACGGAGAAAGCTCCAGTAGTTTAAGCCGTCAAACAACCGCAGCAATGGCTACTGGAAACCAAAACCATTCTCAAAGAACTTTCAATCAAACAAAAGGAAAACAACCTCTAAAAAACAATCAAAATTAAATTCCCAAAGATTTGTCAATTCTCAACCTAATAATACCTTACAAAATAATTCAAAAAATTTTATGCTTAACAGTAATAATTTCAAAAATTTACAAAATTTTTCTAACCCTTTACATAATAAAAGTCAAACAAATAATTATATTTCTAATGAGTCGCCAGAAAATAAGTCTTTTTCGAGTCAGTTGATTAGTCTTTAGTTAGTGTTTATTAAAAGAGAATTTGATGATAGACCTTATTTGATTATTAGCATTTATACTGAGAATCTTTTGTCATTAGTTGATAGTGGAAGTTTCTTTATCTACTGATTTGTCTTTTCATGTTACAACTGCAGATGGACAGCAGCAGAATGTTGTAGGTTTTGTGTGGGTACCTGTCACATTAAATAATATTATATATATATATATATATATATATATATATATATATATATATATATATATTTATCGGTTTCACAACGTTCTACGTCTTCCGATACCCAATCTCCACTCGTTTCTGTTTGCCCACAATTCATCATCTAGGCCTCTTATTCTTATTTCACTATCTATTCCTTCTCTCCAGCTTCTCCTTGGTCTTCCTCGTTTTCTTCGGCCAGTTGGTTTCCATTGTAATATTTGTTTAGGTAGTCTTCCATCATCCATTCTTTGTACATGTCCGTACCACACCAGTTGTTTTGTTCTTATATCATCCACTAGAGTACGTTCACCCACTGTCATAATTTCTCTTATTCTTTGATTGGTAACTCTTTCTCTTCTTGATTTCCCTGCTGCTCTTCTCCAATAGTCCATCTCCGTAGCGGAAAGCATTTTTTCTGTTCTATCTTTGATTGGCCATACTTCTGAGCCGTATGTAATAATACTTTTTACAATGGTGTTATATATAAGCTTTTTGTTAGGTTTTGATATACTTTGGTCCCAAATTATTCCATTTAATAAAGTTATTGCTTTTCTTCCTTGTACGTTTCTATCTTTTATAGCTTTGTCTAGTATTCCGTCAGCTGTAATTTTTAGACCTAAGTATTTATACTCATCACAGGACTGAATTCGCTGCCCAGTATTTAAGATTAGATCCTGTTTCGTTCCACCAATACACATATACTCTGTCTTATTGATATCAACCTCTAGTCCCCACTTATTGTACTCTTCTATTAGTCTTCGTGTCATATATTCGAGGTCGTCATAATCCTGAGCCACCACTATCTGATCATCGGCGAAACATAATGTATACAAGGTGGTTTCATTCAACGGAATTCCCATGTTTTGGCATTTTCTCTTCCAGACTTTAAGGACCTGTTCCAAATATATCTTGAAGAGCGTAGGCGAGATACAGCAACCTTGTTTAAGACCTTTATTTACTTGAAAGCCCTTGGTTAGTTTTGCTTTTATTTTAACTTTTGCCTTACTATTGCGGTATAACTCTTTGATGGCCTTAATTAGTTGTACGCTTATGTTTGTCTTTTCCAACGCTTTCCAAAGTAGATTTAGTGGTATACTATCATACGCCTTCCGCAAATCTACGTAAAGCAGATGGAGCTCTTGTCCGTATGCCATTTTCTTTTCAATAACTTGGGTTATACAAAAGAGATGATCTGAAGTCGATCTACCCGCCCTGAAACCAGCTTGTTCTTCTGCCTCCATATCTTTATATTCGCTCTCCACTTTATTTCTTATTATTTTTCCATATATTCTGCTTAGCGTACTAGTTACAGAAATAATATTACACGCCCAATAAAACTTTTGGTTATTCTATCGCTTAAGCACACACTAATTTTAGGTGTTGATTTTTCGAAAAGTTTTGGTTTAAGCGTCAATTTTAAGAATTTGTCCTATACTTCAAACCCTACAATCTGTGCAGTAAATACTCTATAGAGTGCTAAAGAATTAACTGATGTACAACAAAATGAGCTTGTTTAAATCTATTGAACCTGAGGATAGGTTAGGTCGTACTCATTTAATGACTAATAAAATTGATACAGGCACATCTGAGCCTGTGAAACAGAGGCAATATGCGCCAAAGAAGATATATCAAGAAGAAGCAAAATACTGTCACTCAAAGCATTGTTCATATGGGAAATAAATATGTGACGTCACCGAGGGGTCATCAGCTTTCAACAGTACTGTACAAATTTCACAACAGTACTCGACAGTACCACGACAGGACCCAACAGTACTCGACAGTACACGACAGTACCCAACAGTACTCGACAGTACACGACAGGACCCAACAGTACTCGACAGTACACGACAGGACCCAACAGTACCCGACAGTACTACGACAGGATCCAACAGTACTCGACAGTACACGACAGTACCCAACAGTACACGACAGTACGTAACAGGACTTAACAGTACACGATAGAATCCAACTGTACTCGACACAACCCTCTTACCCGAAACAGTGGCGTAGATGCAAAACGACAGGATGACCTTTTTTTTTTTTTTGGAGACGGCGCGGTTCAAATTTCTACGGCGCGGTTCGGTTAATTCATTCATATATGAAACGCGCGAAGGCCCTATCGGCCTTCCCCAGGATGACCTTGTTTTTTTGGTCGCAAGATTTGTGAGCGCGGCGCGGTTCCCCAAAGATGATGACCTTTTTTTTTTTTTTTTTGCTCGCATGTTTTTTGAGGGCGAGGCACGACGACAGTACTCAACAGGACCCAACAGTACACCGCCAGGACCCAACAGTACTCGACAGTACACGACAGTACTCCACAGTACACCGACAGGACCCAACAGTACTCGACAATACACGACAGTACCCAACAGTACTCGACAGTACACGACAGTACCCAACAGTACTCAACAGGACCCAACAGTACACGTCAGGACCCAAGTCCTGTTGGACGCTGTACAAAATTTTAGGGTGCCGATGACCCCTCGGACGTCACGCTTGGACCAAATGACACTAATGCAGTTATATTACACTGAGAAATATTTTGTGTAACTGTGGTTTGTGGTGCATTTTTATTACACGAAGAAAAAAATCAAATTAAGAGGGACATTACACCAATATAATCATATAACTGTGGTCATAGAAAATCGACCCTTTTTAACTTTTTATTTTATTGTTCGCAAAAACGGTTATATATTTTTATCGAGAAAAATCGGTTACGGAATTAAATAGAAAAAATAATAACTAAAAAATAAACAATATTTATTGTAATATTTATAAAAATCTAAGTAATATTATACAGGATGTACTAGACCACCCGTCCACCCCTTTTAAAACCTAGGGGAAAAGTTTATTTAATAATCCAAAAAATTACTTAAGTACGCTCTTTTGATTATTGGTAGATGTTTTCAACCCTGTGAGTCGACCGGAAGTGGCCTATTTAGGCCTGGAGTCCATTTTTCAAATAGGTATGGGCATATATTAAAAAAATAATGACGTTTAAGAAAAAATATTTCAAATAAAAGGTACGTATTTTCGTGCGTAGAATTCGAATTCGTTGCAAAATTATGCCCATCCTTATCCAAAAAACGGACTTTAGACCTAAGTGGCCACTTCTGGTCGGCGCCGGAATCTAAAAATACGATCAATTGAAAGAGCGTACTCGATATGGCTACAATCATTTTTTAAGTCATTGAAAAAATCCATCCCCAAGGTTTTAAAAGGGGTGGACGGGTGGTCGGGGACATCCCATATAAAGATTATTTCCGGTCATTTTAAATTTAAAAATTATGAGGAAAAGGAAAAAAAGGGGATTGAAAATAAAACAAATTTTGTTAAAGTAGAGATTTTTATAAAACGTTTTGAATCTCCGTTTTATCGTTTTATTGTTTTAGAAACAGGAACAAACCCAACCACAATTGGGAGAAAATACAATTAATAGTTATTTACGTTACTAGACTTGTAAAGAAAGAACCGGTATAAAACAGCACAAACACAACCAACATGTAAATAATGTTTTTTTTAAAAGGAGACAAAACACTACAAACATGCTACTCTACATGTAGATAATAAAGTACTTACTCAAAAGCTATTATATTTATAAATATCAAAAAACCCACAGGCTACATTTATAATTGACTATATTTCAATTAATTCATGATTAATTTTAAATGTCACTTTATATTTTAGATCATTTTTAAAAAAAGGACCGTAAAAATAGATTTCCCGGTCTCTTTGTTCTTTTTCTGTACCTTTTGAAAACAAAAAATTTTCCAAAAAGAAAAAAATATACGTAAAGTACTTGCAAACAAATTCTAACTAATATAGAAATAAATTAGGTGGTCTCAGGCGGGGCAATCGCCATTTTTTTTCCAGAGAACTTCAAAAATAAGAGGCACATTCTTTTATGTCAATGTTTTGGAGTCAGCCGCGGCTCGTGCCGGTGGTGAGCTGAAAACGCACATTAAAAATACCGGTACAAACCTTATTCCCTTTTAAAACTTACATCTTAGAACTCACAGAACATGCTAGATCAGTTGAAAGGGATAACAAATATAGGGACGTGGTTCCATTATACAAATAATCTAATAAGGTTGCCATTCAAACAAATCAAATGACAGGGATTCCTGACAATATTTTTGCTAGTAAAGCTTAGATTTTTTTTTCGTGTGAAACAAAAATTTTTTCTTTGAGTGTAATAGTACTGCATTCTTATCATTCAGGTTTTGTCGCTTCTTGTTGATATATTTTCTTTGATATGCACTATCTTATGCAATGAATAAAATTTTACATGAGGAAGTTGATAAAATATTGGCATTAGACATTATAGAACCTTCTGATTCTCCTTGGTGTTCACCAGTTTGGCTTGTCAAAAAGGCGGATTCATCTTTTCGTGTAGTTTTTGATGGGAGAAAAATAAATAAACTTTGTTCAACGTCAAGTTATCCTATGCCATTAATAGAAAACATAAATTTAAAAGTTCGAGATGCTAAATATTTAACTTTAATTGATTTAAAACAAGCTTTTCATCAAATACCTCTTGATGAGGATTCTAAACCTAAGACAGCTTTTGCAGTTCATGGAAAAACTCTTTATCATTATAAAACTTTACCATTCGGTTTAAACAATAGTGCTCAAGCGATGTGTAAATTAATGGATATTGTTATTGGTCCTGCTCTAGAACCTAACCTCTTCTATTTTATTGATGATTTAATTTGCGTTTCTAGTGATTTTGAGACAAATTGTGATGTATTACGTAAGCTTTTTCAACGTCTGAAAGATGCCAACTTAACTATAAATTATAAAAAGTCCTAGTTTTGCAGACAATCACTAAGATTTCTTGGTTATATTGTGGATGAAAATGGTTTAAGAACAGACGAAGATAAAGTTTCTGCAATTTTGGAATATCCTAGACCCAAAAATACTACGCAAATTAGACGTTTAATAGGTTTAGTTGCATATTATAGACGTTTCTTAAATAATTATTCTTCTTTAAGTAGCCCAATCACAGATTTGCTTAAGGGTAGAAAAACGGTCAATCTATTAAATGGACTCCTGAAGCAGAAAAAACTTTTCAGGATATTAAATTTGCTTTAACTACAGCACCTGTGCTTGCTGGTCCTGATTATACTAAACCTTTTATTTTAATGTGTGATGCTTCCGATACAGGAGTAGGCTGTTGTCTTTATCAGGAAGAAGACGGTCTAGAACATCCGATTGCGTATGCCAGTAAAACGTTAAATAAATGTCAAAGAAAGTATACAACTACTGAGAAAGAACTTTTAGCAATTATATTTGGTGTAAAAAAATTCCGTTGTTATATTGAGGGCACTCATTTTACTGTCCATACTGATCATATTTTTTTTACTTGGCTTTTTAATATGAAAAATTCTAGTCCACGTATAGCTAGATGGATTGTTACTTTATCTCAACATTCTTTTGATATTGTTCACAGAAAAGTTACATGTAATACTGTGGCTGATTCTCTGTCTAGAAGTGTAGAGGATGTAGCTGTCTTAAATTTAACTTTTTTAACATTGGATAATTGGTATAAAAATATAATAAAGAATGTACAATCAGATCCTGATAAGTATCCTGCTTTTAAGGTTGAAAATAATATTTTGTATAAACATATTCTTGCTAAGTATAATTTTGATGGTAATATCTCAAACTGGAAAGTACTTGTTCCTACTGCACATAGAAAAGAACTTTTGAATAAATACCATAATGAACCTACTTCAGCACATTCTGGCATCTCTAAAATTTTATCGAGAATATCTGAACTCTATTATTGGCCCAATATTGGCCGGCCTGAAAGACAAAGAGCTGTCGTAGGTCACGGACTATAGTTGTTTTCTTTTATTTGCATTCGATCTTTTCATTGATCGATATTGTATAGCAGTGTTTTTGCCTGCATTTGGTTTTTTGTTTCTCTCGTATCTCGGTAGATGGCGCCTCTTGCTATAGTTCGCTCACTAATTACATTTAATTAAAGACAAAACCGTCGCAAGATTTGTCACATTGACCAGCAGTGTTCTGAGGAGTCCCATAAGGACGAAACGGTTAACTGTCAACACTTATTAGGTGTCCATTAGATCTTGGACCCCCGTGAGGTTAAGCTTTCAGGCTACCCACGGAAAAATATAAGGGAAACAAAAAACTCCTTTTTGCCCGATTAGCCACGAAACTTGTTTGATTTTTAAATTCACGGGTACGAAATTCCACGTTTGCAAAATATAATGTTCAGAAGATTTTTTATAATGCGGTATATCATCCTCAGATAAATCATACAGAGAGAGTAAACAGAAGTATTGTAACTGCTAAAAGAGAGTGTATCCATGAGAATCATAAGTCTTGGTGCGAAAAGATCTATGACATTGCACAAGCAATTCGATTGGCAAAACATGATATTACTGAATTTTCTCCTTCATTTTTAAACTTTGCTCGAAACATTCCTGTCAGTAGTGATTATTATGGTCTTATTTCAGAAAATCCGACCAATAAGTTAGAAATCTCTAAGAAAGTTCATAATCCAGACACAGTACAAGAACTCATACAAATTTTTGAGGATGTTCGAAAAGACTGTATAATTCTTATACAAAGAGCAAACAACGTTATGACCTGCGCAGCAGGGACGTAGAGTATTTTATTGGGGACTACGTTTGGAGCAAAAACTATGTTCTCTCTAATGCGGGAAATAATTTTGTTGGTAAACTTGCACCTAAATTTATTCCTTGTGTAATTGTTAGAAAACTTTCAAAATTAGTTTATGGCCTGAAAGACAGGAATGGTAGTGATTTGGGTAATTATCATGTATCTGATATAAAACCTGATGGAACTGGATTCTGATGATTGGACAGAACCAGAAAGTGATATCTTTGACTAATGTTCACATTTTTTTTACCCTAACTTTGTCTAACTCTTTTTGTAGTATTTTATGTAACTATTTTTTTAAAGTTTTCAATTTTTGGTGGTACCTGAACTGGACTTTCTATCTTGATTCCAGTCAGTTACTGAAGGGTGAGTGGTGGGAGACATGATAAGACATGACAGACGGACAGACAGAGATGACAATGATGAAAGGACATGACATATAGCTCGAATATTTGGTGAGATTCTGTGACTAAATAATTCAAAGCGTGTTTTTCTTTTTTCTTGAAATTACTTTTAACTTTTAATTAATTTTAATGTATTAACTTTTGAGATTTTTTTTAACTAAATTTTTTCAATTAAGTTTTGTAATGTTTTATATAAAAAAAATACTCTGCCAATCTATGGGCACCTAAGCTCACACTAGGTACTATAGTCATAGTGTACGTGTCAGCTAATATAACTAAAAACTGAAATATATTTTATTCAACTCCAGACTCAATTACCTTTCGTTTGATACCACACAAGCCATGTTTTGACTTAAACTCTAATTTTTAAAATCAACCCCCACCCTTTAAAAAAAATTAAAATGTATTTTGTTTAACTCCAGACTCCATATTTTCACTTAAACTCTAATTTTTGACATCTACCCCCACCTTTATTTTTTAATAAACTGAAATTCATTTTGTTTAAATCCAGACTTAATTACCTTTCGTTTGATATCACACACGCCATATTTTCAGATAAACTCTAATTTTTGGAGTCTACCCCCACCCTTTTATTTGGCTTGCGTTCGGTGGATTTTGTTCATTTTTAAATGGGACCATCACGGCCCAAGACCCAACTTAGGTACCAAATTTCATTAAAATCGGACAAGCCGTTTTTGAGTTATGCGGGTTGGTCGTTACAGACAGACATACAGACAGACAGACAGACAGACATACAGACAGACAGACAGACAGCAAAACAAAAAAGTTTAAAATCATCTGAAACGCAAAGATACATAAAAAATTTTGAAATCGGAGCAACTTTTTTTTTCTCGAAAAAAATTTTCACCATAGCTCACACTACTTATATAGTAGTAGTGTGAGCTAATACTGTATTTTGTGATCGGCTGTAAACTTTGGACCGCATGTGTTATTTCAGATATAGTTTTTTTTCTTGTCTAGCTGAAAGCTAAGGGATCATATTTTAATATGACCTTCAGAAGGCAACCTTTTTTTTCTCTCCTTTCTTTGTTTCAATTTTTTTAAAAGAAAAAATTCTCGTCCTGCTGTAAACCTTAAGGAGTGCATGTTTATTTAAATGAGGTGTGATCTACAGAAAACAATTTGTTTTGCTGTGGACAATATAGGAGTGCATACTTTTATTTAAATAAATATGATTTACAGAGAAAAATATTTAAAAAATTTCATTCATTTTTTAAATTCATCATAAATATTTCAAGAAAAAAGAAGTATTTTAAGCTTATTTTTCTTGCATTCAATTTTTTTATTAAAAAAAAACATAACAATGGAACATTTTTTTCAATTGATTTAAGTCTTCCATTTAAAGTTTTTCATATATTTCTGGTAACACATTAGATTTCTTTTTCAACTTCTATATTTTTGACATCAGATTAATTTTTCTTACAGAAACTAAGTTAATAATTTTTTTTTACATACCCGGTTGTGTCGATTTAATTTGAGTAATAACTCAATAATTTAATTTTAAATATTAATACGCCGGATTGTCTTCTGATTGTTGGGGAGTGTTTTTGCATTTCTGGTTGTGTGGGCAGTTTTGCAGATTACTTTGAGGGCTACTACACGAGACTTTTTGATTGCTATATCAAACTGTGCAATTTTAGTCTGCTTGTTCAAATTTTATCGAAAAACTAATAGTATACTCTTACAGTAATTTATTTCATTTTAATTTTCTGTACTTTACTTTGAGAACTAAGCAAACCAAAGTGATTTGTAGACTGTGTTTTATTGCTGGGGTGTTTGAGTGTTTTTCCTTCTTTTTGGGACACAATGCTGTATATTAAAGGGGGGCAATTTAAATATATTCTAAATTCCTTTTGGTTACTTTTACGGCTTTTTGGTTTAGTGGGTGTTGATTGACAATATACTCACAACTTTTAACTTAGTAAACTTTTGGGTTTAAGCTTGGTGATGAGGGGCGAGCCTTCACTATAGGAGTTTTGGCTCCTGTCATGCGAGTCGCTGCACAAGAGTGTGTTATAATGTCAATTCAACAGTACTCTACTAATTTGATCCTGTCAAAATTTTTCTTGTGATTATGACATTAGTGGTGACTTCAAAATTTTGTCATTTGAATACCACCAATATTCTTGTAAATGGAAGTAAATGTCCTTACAAAATATTGCTGTATTACTTAGTTTTAAGTTTTTTTTATATATATAAAAGTGAGTTTCATATTGTAAAACTTGCACATGAGTTTAAGTATGTGCTGGCGCCCATATAATTTTTTTATTATTTAAGTAAAATTGTATATCACTTAATGTTTTTGAGATAGTTCCTGACCAAGCATATTTCTTTTATAATTTTTGGATTTGATAGTTTTTTTTTAAATACTGTCTTAAACACATTTGATGTAGAAAGCTTATTTTTTGAGAAAATCATTTGAATATTATTATAAAAATATCCTTAATTTTCGTACGACCCTGGAGTATCAACTTTAGCTTTAACACTACTATATATAATATACCGATTAAAATAAAAAAATATTTAAAAAAAAATGTTTTCAATATTGGATGATTTTTAATTTCATGTAAAAAAAGCCAAGTACGCGAAAGTGGTATTCCATAAAAAGAATTGAGATAAAAGTAAAGCCAAGTTCTCAAATACAAATTTTAAAATGAATGGTTCTTAGAAATAAAATTTCGGACTTCCATTGACTTTATTTATTTTAAAACACGACGTTTCGGTTAGTAAGTATCTCTAACCTTTATCAAGTGTAAACTAAACAATCTAGTCTCTAGGATACTACTTATACTACTTGGTGTGCAGTCAGGTGTGACGGCCCGCCTCCTTTTTAATCGTAAGACGCCTGTTTTCCTTAAGGAGTGGTTTCCATATGTTTGGTATGTCCGTGCTTGGTTGACTAAAAACTTCTTTATTCTGCATTATAAACGCAGCTTCAATAAACTTTCGTTTTTGCCAATGCAACTCCTTATGTAAAACTGTAGCTTCTGACCACTGAATCCTGTGATCATTTGACCATGCATGATCTGCTAAACCGGATTTTTCAATATCCCCTAATTGGGTACTTTTTAGATGTTCATTTACTCTAACCTGAAGAGGGCGTTTCGTTTCACCTACATATGATTTACCACACTCATACGGGATTTGGTAAATACATTCCTTATTATTTGAGGGATTGTCTGGTTTTGTTTTAGTTACAAAACTTCTTATCGTATTTCCCGAAGAAAATACTGTTTTTATATTATAGTGTTTAGCTATTCGTCTTATGTTTTCTGAAATCCCTTGAACATATGGAATGTTAATAACACCTAACGGATTATTATTTTGAGAATTTGGTACATTTAGTTTGTTTTTAATTTTAAATATCGTTGAGTTTATTAATTTCTCGGAATAACCAGTCTGTTGTAAGTCCTTTTTAAAGTTGTTAATTTCTGTGGTTAATTCTTCATTATTACTACAAATATTTACGGCTCTTAAATACAAACTTCTTATAACTCCTTGTTTTGTTGCAACAGAATGATTAGACTTAAAATTTAGGTACTGTCCCGTGTGTGTAGGTTTCCTATATACAGTGGTTTGAATGTTTCTGTCTAATCGTTTGACAAGAACATCCAAAAAAGGTAAGGCCGAATCTTTTTCAATTTCCATGGTGCACTTGATTGTTGGTCGAATACCATTTAAATGGTGTAGAAAATTTTGTAGTTCGTCATCATTTTCCGCCCATATAATAAATGTGTCATCCATGTATCGTAGCCATAGTTTTGGTTTGACTCTTGCTGTGTTGATCGCATGGTCCTCGAACCACTCCATGTAGATGTTTGCTACCACTGGCGAAAGAGATGAACCCATTGGGAGTCCATCATTTTGCGCGTAAAACTTATCTTTCACTTGAAAATAAGAGTTACGGAGACAGCGCTCCAAAAGATCCATCACCCCCTCCACCGATAGCGTTGTTCTCTCGTGAAGTGTATCATCAGTTTGTAATTTGTTTTTGATGATACTGAGTGACTCATTTATTGGCACGTTGGTGTAGAGACTTTCTACATCAAAACTTACAAATCTATCGCCGGGAACTAATTCGATACCTTTTAAAACCTCGACAAAATGTTCCGAGTTTTTGACAAAAGATTCGGACTTACCCTGTAGTGGTTGAATTATGTCCAACAAAAACCTCGACAAAGTGCTGGTCGGTGAGTCCCTGGAGCTGGTAATTGGTCGCAGTGGTATATCCTTTTTATGGATCTTTGGTAATCCATAAAAATGTGGTGCCTTACTGTGGTGTGGAGTCAGGCGGGATCTAACAGCATCCGGGGTATTTTCAGCATACTTCTTCAAAGTCCTGTAGATGCGTCCTTCTATGGTGATGGTTGGATTTTTGGGTAGTTGCTTGTAGTCTCCTTTCTCCAGAACTTCTTGGATCTTTTTGTCGTAAGTCTCGACATCCATGATCACCGTTGCGTTTCCTTTGTCGGCCGGTAGAATCTTGATTGATTTGTCAGCCTGCAGGTTCTTGATTGCCCGTTGTTCTTGACTGGTGATGTTTGTCTTTTGTTGCTTCTTTCTGTCCAACGTTGTTCTTACTTTATGGCGAAACTAATCAGCTTCGGGTTGAGGTAGACTAACGGTCTCTATTGCCGCAATAATTTCCAGTTTCGGTGTCTGTGCCGGTGCAATGGCGAACTTAAGTCCCTTACTGAGTACCAATTCTTCGTTGGTGCTCAGAGTCCTTTTGGAGATGTTCACTATAGTGCTTGGTGTTGTTGAGTCTGTTCTATCTTGAGTACGTGTCTGTAGTTTCTGTTGTTGAGTCTGTTCTATCTTAAGTACGTGTCTGTAGTTTCTTAAGTTTTTCTCGGTGAGTTGATCTTATCTTCTGTCGTTCTCTGTTGCACGTACTGTCAATTTTACTCAGTATCGGTTCGTAGTCTTCATCCCATGTGTGTCGTCTAATTTCGTCAAAACGCTCCTCCATGTCGGTGTTGAAGTTGGCTTTTCTCCATTGAAGGTAACTGATTTGGGATCGGATTAGTGCTTGGCTGGTCCTCTCTAAGATCTTCTTCGTTCTCACTCCCGGAAAGTTGGCTTTTAGGCGGAAACCAACCGGAATGACACCACTGTCGCGCGCCTCGCACAAGAATAAAATGTGTTCTTCTTCCTTTATGACGTTAAGTTTAGTCTTCTCGTAGCCTCTGAATAGATTGTTGATTCCGGGTCCGTACCGTTCTTCAACTCTTTGTTTGAAACTCGTAGACATTGATTGTGTAGAAATAAAATTTCGGACTTTCATTGTCTTTATTTATTTTAAAACACGACGTTTCGGTTAGTAAGTATCTCTAACCGTTGTCAAGTGTAAACTAAACAATCTAGTCTCTAGGCTACTACTTATACTACTTGGTGTGTAGTCAGGTGTGACGGTCCGCCCCCTTTTTAATCGTAAGACGCCTGTTTTCCTTAAGCAGTGGTTTCCATATGTTTGGTAGGTCCGTGCTTGGTTGACTGAAAACTTCTTTATTCTGCATTATAAACGCAGCTTCAATAAACTTTCGTTTTTTTTGAAAGTTTATTGAAGCTGCGTCCCGCGAAAAACAAGAAGACCTTTTTTTTTTGGTCGCAAGATTTTTGAGGGGCGTCCTTTTGAGCTATCGGACCGCTCCAACACACGATTACCTTTTTTTTTTGGTTGCACGATTTTTGCGAGGCGCCCGTTTTAGCTGTCGGCTCCCGAGAGGTCTCGGGCCCCCCCCCAAGACACATTCCTGGGTGCGCCACTGGTTTAGCATTTTCATATAAAATTTTGTTGGCTATAATTTTTGTTTCAAACTTTGTACAAAAACCAAGTTATTTCAAAAAAAGAGATTTTGTGCGCCATTTTTTTAAAAAAGCGGCGAGAGCAGGCATCGCTCTATAATTGTGCCAAGCTTCGGACCTTTTGCACCAAAACGTCATATTATATGGTTAAACTACTTAACTAGTTTCAAGTCTTGCCCATAGGAAAGTGTCTGAATAGCTGTCGCAAAAATTTATTATATTACAAAATCAATCAAGTCAAGTTAAATAAAACCGTTAAAAACTACCAGCCAGAATAAGCAAAAAAATGTAAGAAGATAGCAAAATTAGTCAAATTATTTCAATAAAATAAAAAATACAATAATAATCCTTTACAAAGCCCCTCTTAAAATATCAGACCCAGGCACTCGTTTCTGAGAATTCTATTAGATATTCCAAGGGTAAAAAAAGCAGGTACAAATTACATATAACAAAGAAACCCGTAGCGTCTAAAATCTAATCTGAATTGTTGCCAAATTTCTGAGGCCGCTGCGACGCGGTTTTAATACGTAGAATACGTTTTATACCACCGAGGTGACTCAGTGGACCGTTTCCTTACAGTAAAAGCGACGCTAGCGCCACCGGTAGATACGTGAACTACATGGCCAAAAAGTAGCTATATATACCATTTTGTGACCTCAGAACAAAATTTTGCACACAGCTTGCTGAGTGTGTTAGGAATCGTCGCTGAAATTTTTATTGAAAAACGTTGTCACCTCAAAAAAGTGAGGTACTAAAGTTATATCTGAGGTGACACCGTAGTTTATATACTTTGTTTTGAGGTGGCTAAGTACCCTTTATCAATATATATATATATATATATATATATATATGTTATAACATATTAACCTAATTAAAAATAAAAATCTGGTATATGCAATTGAATTTCATATTACCTGAGGCTGCAAACGTAAGTTGGGTTGAGTTTAGGTTGGCTGGTTCACCACTTACACCACTCATTAGAGAAATACCCAATATTTTGAGATAAGAAATTGAAAAACGTAATTGTAAAGTTTATTGAAAGAAAATCAGTAAAAACGATGCATATAAAATATCTAAAGTGCACCTACCTTAGTTTTCATCAAGTTGCAGTCGTTTTGGTCTCTTGGAAGATAGGAAAAACGGGAAAATTGTATCACTCACGGCGTTTCTTCTGCTTCTTGTCGGTTTCCCGATTGCGACTCCTCGCGCAGACTCGCGCGTGTCTCGGTGCGGGGATAAGTCATATACATATACCCCGCGAAATTTGAAATGAAAAATAATAATAAAATATAAAGGTAGGCAAAAGCTGGCAAATAATTCTTGCACCAACATTATCATTGAATAAAATTAGAGCAAAGTTCTAATTTATCCTATAAAAAAAAAATTTCAAGCCATGCTTGATGAACAAAAAAAAATTATGTTATAATTAAAATACCTTGTTTCTCGACAAAATCTCGAACAAAAAGGGCGATTTTTCTCCAATTCCTCTCAATTCCCCAAATTGCATAGCAATCACTGACCAATCAGATTCCCTAAAACCCCAAAATATTCATTCTCCAGAAAATCAATAACACAAATCCGTATTCATTAATAAGACTTAAACTGACTGAATAATTTTGAGTCACTTTATTTAAATTACAAAAAACTTATGTTTATTGTTTTATAGGTAAATAAATTAGTAAACAATCTCAGAGTCTTCGCAAAACAAAGCTTTTTAGGTTAAAATACAACACGGCCAATTACGCAACATCTGTGGTACAAGTTGAATAACCAGAAAATTCTTTCTATCCCTGTTTCAACCTAATGACAAAAAAGGGACAGACAACTTACTCGATCCTATTCCAAAACTGAAACATATTCAAAATGAACCTCTCCCCGCCGTTAGATCGCTGCATAAAATCAAAAATCTCGAGCTTAACCTGACTAAGGATAGGTAGTGTGCAAGTCACCGGATAAATTTTCAAAATATTCTAATTAAACTCTCTCACGTAAGATGTCGCTAGAGGTTATTTTTTTAAAGCAAATATTCCAATTAATTTAGCAAAAACGCGTTACAAAAAAAAAAAATTATTCGTAACACACTCCCTATAGTCGGTTAAAAAAAATTAAGTTTATTTAATTTTTTTTTCTGTCAGTATTTAAAAAAAAAACTATCAAATTCCAAAAATTATAAAAGAAATATGCTTGGTCAGGAACTATCTCAAAAACATTAAGTGATATACAATTTTACTTAAATAATAAAAAAATTATATGGGCGCCAGCACATACTTAAACTTATGTGCAAATTCTACAATATGAAACTCACTTTTATATATAAAAGTATTAGTTAGTTAGTAGTTATACTGTAAGGAAACGGTCCACTGAGTCACCTCGGTGGTATAAAACGTATTCTACGTATTAAAACCGCGTCGCAGCGGCCTCAGAAATTTGGCAACAATTCAGATTAGATTTTAGACGCTACGGGTTTCTTTGTTATATGTAATTTGTACCTGCTTTTTTTACCCTTGGAATATCTAATAGAATTCTCAGAAACGAGTGCCTGGGTCTGATATTTTAGGAGGGGCTTTGTAAAGGATTTTTATTGTATTTTTTATTTTATTGAAATAATTTGACTAATTTTGCTATCTTCATACATTTTTTTGCTTATTCTGGCTGGGGGTTTTTAACGGTCTTATTTAACTTGACTTGATTGATTTTGTAATATAATAAATTTTTGCGACAGCTATTCAGACACTTTCCTATGGGCAAGACTTAGTTAAGTAGTTTAACCATATAATATTACGTTTTGGTGCAAAAGATCCGAAGCTTGGCACAATTATAGAGCAATGCCTGCTCTCGCCGCTATTTTAAAAAAATGGCGCACAAAATCTCTTTTTTTAAAATAACTTGGTTTTTGTACAAAGCTTGAAACAAAAATTATAGCCAACAAAATTTTATATGAAAATGCTAAACCAGTGGCGCACCCAGGAATGTATCTTGGGGGGGGCCGAGACCTCTCGGGAGCCGACAGCTAAAACGGGTCGTGCAACCAAAAAAAAACAAAAAAGGTAATCGTGTGTTGGAGCGGTCCGACAGCTCAAAAGTACGCCCCTCAAAAATCTTGCGACCAAAAAAAAAAAGGTCTTCTTGTTTTTCGCGGGACGCGACGAACTACGCCGCTGCTTCGGGGGGGCCCGAGTCCTCATTATGTCAAATTTGAAGCTATTTTTTTCTGTTTTATCATGAAATATGTAGAAAATATTGAAAAATCTAAGGCTTGGGGGGGGGGGCCCGGCCCCCCTGATCCGTGGGTGCGCCCATGGCTAAACTGTGTTTTTTGTTAGACTAAAAACAAGGTTCGAGGTATGATATTAACCATTTTTTCATTTTGGAATTTGTCCAATTTGTTTTTTTGGTGGCCTTTAAATTAAAAGTTACTCATTTTTGAGAATGATTGAAATGACATGAAATAAAGATAGATAAATATTCTACAAAAATTATTAATCAGTTGCATGGGTAAGATACGAACCATAAAGTTTTAGGTCTACCCACATATATGTATTTCTATATTATATGCAAAATAAACTGAAATAATTAGGTTTTATCTAATTTTCTAAAAACTAAGTACCTAACTAAGGCTATTTTTAAAAATCAGAAAAAAAATCTGTATTATTTTTATAGGTTTCGTTTATTGGGTTCGCGTGCCGTATCCCATCCTTTCTTGAAACATTTCAGCCGATATTTGACCTATCTAAAACTCTACTTTGAAACGAGCTACGAATCTCAAACTTTGCACAGTCGTAGATCTTCATGGAGTTAACAACCTCTCCAAGTTCTCTCATGGAATTCCATAAAGTAGTAAAGTAGTTACGAAATTTCAAAAAACGTCGAAATTGCCACTCACTCATGTATAGATCATCAATATTCTACTGTACTTCTAGACATGCTACAAAGCTGAAATTTGGCAGACCTATAGAAATTATGACCAAACCCTTGGAAAAAGTCAAAAAACCCCAAAGTTTTAATTTGCTCTCCTCCCCACACATGTAAAGTTATGTAAAAGTAACATTGCCCACTTCCAAAAATGGCAGACTAATAGGAACTATGATAAAACTATAGAAAAAAAATTAAAAACCTTAAAATTATAATTTACTTTCCTGCCCTATAAATGTAAAGTAATGTAAAGTAACATTACCCACTTCCGGACACGCTAGAGATAAGACTATAGAAAAATACTCTGCCAATCTATGGGCACCTAAGCTCACACTAGGTACTATAGTAATAGTGTACGTGGCAGCTAATATAACTAAAAACTGAAATATATTTTATTCGACTCCAGACTCAATTACCTTTCGTTTGATACCACACAAGCCATGTTTTGACTTAAACTCTAATTTTTAAAATCAACCCCCACCCTTTAAAAAAAAATTAAAATGTATTTTGTTTAACTCCAGACTCAATTACCTTTCGTTTGATATCACACACGCCATATTTTCACTTAAACTCTAATTTTTGACATCTACCCCCACCTTTATTTTTTAATAAACTGAAATTCATTTTGTTTAACTCCAGACTTAATTACCTTTCGTTTGATATCACACACGCCATATTTTCACATGAACTCTAATTTTTGGAATCTACCCCCACCCTTTTATTTGGCTTGCGTTCGGTGGATTTTGTTCATTTTTAAATGGGACCATCACGGCCCAAGACCCAACTTAGGTACCAAATTTCATTAAAATCGGACAAGCGGTTTGGTCGTTACAGACAGACATACAGACAGACAGACAGCAAAACAAAAAAGTTTCAAAATCATCTGAAACGCAAAGATATATAAAAAATTTTGAAATCGGAGCAACTTTTTTTTTCTCGAAAAAATTAGGATCACCATAGCTCACATTACTTATATAGTAGTGGTGTGAGCTAAAATTAAAACACCCCAAAATTCTAATTTACTTCTCTCCCCTATAAATGTAAAAGTGTGTAAAAGTAACATTGCCCACTTTTAGAAACGCTCGAGAGCTGAGCTTTGGAAGGCTGATAGAAACTATGATAAAACTATAAAAGAAAATTAAAAAACTCCAAAGTTTAATTAACTTCCCTCCCCTATAAATGTAAAGTTATGTAAATTAGCGTTGTCCACTTCTAGAAACGCTAGAGAGCTGAGCTTTGGAAGACTATAGGAAAAAATTTAAAAACACCAAAATTTTAATTTACTTTCTCCCCTATAAATGTAAAGTAATGTAAAAGTAACATTGCCCACTTCCGGCAACGCTAGAGAGCTGAGCTTTGGAAGGCCGAGAGTAACTATGATAAGACTATAGAAAAAAATTAAAACACCCCAAAATTCTAATTTACTTCCCTCCCCTATAAATGTAAAAGTGTGTAAAAGTAACATTGCCCACCTTCAGAAACGCTCGAGAGCTGAGCTTTGGAAGGCTGATAGGAACTATGATAAAACTATAAAAGAAAATTAAAAAACCTCAAAGTTTAATTAACTTCCCTCCCCTATAAATGTAAAGTTATGTAAATTAGCATTGTCCACTTTTAGAAACGCTAGAGAGCTGAGCTTTGGAAGACTATAGGAAAAAATTTAAAAACACCAAAATTTTAATTTACTTTCCTCCCCTATAAATGTAAAGTTATGTAAAATTAACTTTACCTACTTCCAGGGACACTAGAGAGCTTTAGACGGCTGATAGGAACTATGATAAAACCATCGAAAAATATAAAAAAACCTCAACATTTTTAATATGCATTTCAAAAGTTTTGAACAATATCCCGCACATTTTACTACTTTAAAACTTAAATATTATCCAAATCCTTTAAACAAGCAGTGAGATCATAACAAAAACATTTCATGTAATAAAAGACAAGTACGCGAAAGTGGTATTCCCTAAAAATAATTGAGATAAATGTGAAGCCAAGTTATCCAATACATATTTTAAAATGAATGGTTTTTACTAGTTTCGAAATGTTTTTCTACTTGGCTATTACGGCTGCAAATGACTCTTAGGCACAGTGCTAAATTGATTGTAAAGAAGTTTGGCTGGAACAGCAAAGTTTAAAAAAACATTTCTAAACTAATGAATGGTTCTTATTCATTTTGAAATTTGTATTTGAGAACTTGGCTTTAATTTTATCTCAATTCTTTTTATGGAATACCACTTTCGCGTACTTGGCTTTTTTTTAGATGAAATTAAAAAACATCCAATATTGAAAACATTTTTTTTAGAAAATATTTTTTTATTTCAATCGGTATATTATATATAGTAGTTTTAAGCTAAAGTTGATACTCCAGGGTCGTACGAAAATTAAGGATATTTTTATAATAATATTCATATGATTTTCTCAAAAAATAAGCTTTCTACATCAAATGTGTTTAATTAAAACTTTATTGTAGGAATTTAAATTATAATTTTAAAAATCTATAACTAAAACGGCTTCCTAAAAAATTGTCGCCTTTTTCGGACGCCTCTGGTGTGTAATTGGAAATTTCAACATTGTCAGATATACATTAGTAAAAAATATATATGGCCTTATAACACAGGGCATAACATATTTCCCTAAAAGATTATTTTAAAAAAATACAGTGAAAAATTTGTTGCTTTCATAAAGACCTCCGACTTTGGGACGCCACTAAAATTTTATATGTTACCCTACCCTTAACAAATTGTAAACTTTTTAACAGAATATTTTACTGCTTATTATATAGTATACTGCGCAAAATTATTATCTCTTATTTCTTATTAAAGCCTAGTTTTTTTTAAATTAATAAAACGAATATATTTTATTTCATAAAAAAAAAATTATCTTATTGTGCATTGCAGGCGCTCCTGGAGTGTTAACCTTAGCTATGACATCACTTTGTATAACATCGTTTAATAGAAAAGCTGTATTTCCTACCAAAAAGTATTCTCAACATTTTTGTCTAAATTGCTATCTTTTTCATAAAACTTAAGAAAACTTATAAAAACACGTACTTTTTTTCGCGATAAAATCACCCCAACAATATTAGGAATCATCAAACCTATACTCGTACTGTAACGGGCGAGCGGTCATTATGTATATTTATTTAATTATTTATTTAAGGCAACTACTTTATTTAGGTTTTATGTGAATATTTTGTGAGATAGTAATACCCAATAGAAACAGAAATAGAGTGGAACACAACACCAAGATGACACATGCGAGTCTTTCCTGGTGCGCTTCATCTGAAACAATGTAGATCTCTGGAAAAACAAAGTAGTTCTCGGGGCTGAATCCATGTTGGCGTTCTACAGTCTTGTTAGTACATGAGTAAGCTTAGTTACCAATTCAAATCTTAAACCTCTAGACAACTGCTACTCGATTGGATGATATTTCTTTTCACTATATTTCACTGTTTTGTTTTGATATGTATCTGATATGAACTGCCCATCAAAGTTATTCAGATCAGGCCAATCTGAGATTAACTAAACTTCTTGATTTGATCTGAATTAGCTTTTTACCAATTTTTAGCTATAATACACTAGTATACTCAGCTTGCTCTAACATTAAATAATCGATAGGTTGTTTATCAAATTTGTAGTTTTATTTTTAATTTTGTTGTTAAATAAAAAGGATTTGTTTCTGGACTAGGCAAGTGTATATTTTAAAATAAAAAGATGAAAATATGAAAATATGACAAATTAAAAAACAATTTAAGAAAAATGTGACAAAATTAATTATTTGACAAAATTAAACAAACAAAGCTAAATCATGTTTTATTTTAGGCAATTCTATTTCCACCCTCTTCCCAAGTTTTTTAGACTTTAAATAAAAATCCCAAGTATAGGCAAAAACTTGATCAATTAATAAAAAAAACCAACATTACCCATGTCTTAATCAACTGATTTAAAACCCATTTTGATCCCAAAAGAGTTTCCCACAAATCAAAAGAAAATACACAGAATTGTCTAAAATTATCCAAGTTTGTCAAATAAAGAAAGGGTTGAGGCAGTGTAATAATTGATTCTTGACATTACTTACAAAAGTTAAAGTTTGCACGCGCTTATATTTTAAAACCCGACTGACTTTTCAAAACTCTAAGACGCAACTAAATTTTAACTTTACAACTTGAAAAAAACTGCTCTCAGATTATCCCTTCTTATTTGACATATTTGGGTAGGCGTCCCTAGATTGGAAAAAACCTATACATATACATATTATTCCTAACCTTTTGTGTTTAAAAACAGAGACATGAAATAAAGTCAGTGACACAAAAAAAGAACAAAACATCAAATTTACTACTACTCTAAAAGACGCCCCACGGGAACACCCACAAATAAGAAAATTCAGTTAAAGCTCGAAGTCACCCTAGATTACCTAATTTCGGAAAACAAAGAAAGCTACTCCAAAAGTTACCTAAACTGATCTAAAAAATGAAACGAACATCCTAGTAATGTCCAGTTTAAAATGTATTAATTATTTATCAAAATTGACCAATTAAAAAAAAACACTTTGCCTTTAAAGAAAGTGCCTACGATCTTTTGCTTTTAAAATCGAAACCGGGTTGGCATATAGCCTAAGTTGAGAAAACCCGGTGAAAAACTCAACTGCTATTTTCCAGAAAATTTCCAATTTTCTCTTAAAAAATATGACAAATCAAAGCTTATATTTACATAGCCTTTAGTAATTGTTTGATTTTTCTACATTTAGTAATTACTAATTAACCACTTTGAAGTATTTTATGAACCACTGGTCAAAACAATACGTGACCTTTGAAACTTGCAATACTACGATATCCAAACGAAATCAATATGATCAAAATTAAGTGACACGGAAAATCAGTGAAAACTGGATCTATTTACCTGAAAATCAAATAAGGAAGCAAAGTCCATCAAATCTAAAAAATAACTCAATTTTGTCGTTTTTGATATCGCTATAATCAACTTTAAAAGTTCTGTTCATATCTATGATGACAAGAAAATTCGCAACATAAAGAAAAGCTACTATGAAAAGTTGGTTTTAATTTAGGGAAATATAAAATATTTCTCGGTCTATATATATATCTGTCACTAAATCCAAAAACATTAAGAAAACTATGAATCAATAGACAAGAGCCGTGGTCTGGGTCTAAAAGCCACTTAGAATTTTTAAAGCTTAAGAGTGTGTTTAAAGTGTGACATTTATTTTCCTAAAATCACAAATATTATGTCAAATTAAAAAAACTCTCTCTTGTCTGGTTTTTAAGAGTGTAAAATATACGAACCACATGTTGTTCTGCTATGGGAAAAAAACTCTAGTCGATATTATATTATATTTAAAGAAATAGACCTTAACAAAAAAATCTGAGAAATATTCAAAATAAAATATGGGAAATTCTGTTACAGTACCAAGTTTCAAAACTTTGGAAACTTTAGGCACTCTCGTATATACATAGGGTCCTAGTGACAATACATTTTAACGTTTTTGTTAATCACAAAATATTTATAATGGCGGACTTTTATATTAATTCTAAACCGATTTATCTTAAATTTTAAACTTTCAGGTGGCTTCAGGCGCTGACTATAATTTTTTACCTTAAAAAATCAACATGTTGGATCTATACATATTGGTTAATCCTTGTAATAATGATTTTTGTTTAAATTGAAACCATTAAATTGTAAAAAAATAAAAATGTGTAATCTTAATGCGTTTTGATCCATCACTGTGTGAAATGCTTTTTGTTGTTATCGGTATCGAACAACGTACATATTACCTTAATCTAAATAAATTTAAATATATCTATAACTTCTTCCACTGAAAAAACTCTCCACTGAAAGTTGTAGTTGATAGGCCTATTATGGTATCCCGTGGAATTATTTTTATTCACCGGGTGTTTGCCTCCTTGAGTAGGAGGGCCGGGGTGACGTTAAAAATCCAAGAAGGCAGGTTTTTCCATGTTTTTTCAAAAACTTTGGCTTGTAACTTTTGCCACATCGACTTTGCAAAAAAATTATATAGGTTATGATGTGCTTGTAACAGAACAGCAAGTTAGTTGTCGTTTTAGTGAGCTTTGCATTCATGAACTTAAAAAGTAACTGCTATTTTTTTAAATATTAAAAAAATTATAAAAATTCGAGATTAATCAAGAAAGTTTATGACTACCTTCGGTCGATCGGTGATATATCACTCGATTTTAAGTCACCAGGCGTTTGCGTCAAATTTGAGTACGAGGATCTATATGACGACATAAATCCAAACTAGCGGCATTAAGAGCGTTTTTAAGATAAAGATTTAAGCTAGTAAGTTTTCTTACAAACAAAAAACTAATAGTTTTTCTGTAAAACTAATTTGGCGAAAGTTATAAGCCAAGGTTTGTGAAAAAACAAGATGCTAAATGCTAAAATTAAGAAAAATGGAAAAGTGGTTTTGGCCAAAAAATTAGCTGAGACTGATCTTAAGAATATCTACCTAATTCTAAAATTATAAATGTTTTTTTTGCAAAAAACTCGCCGTTTCAAGAAAACTAGGAAAATTTACTTCAAACAGTACTCTTCCGTAAAATGAATCCGGTTTTACCGTTTTACTTAGAAGTATGAATGGGCGTACCCAGAGGGGGGGAGGGTCTCGGGGGCCGGGCCCCCCCCATGCCTAAGATTTTTTTAGAGATTTTCCACATATTTCCTGATTAAAAAGATTAAAGAGTATAAAATTCGTCATCATAAGGCTGCGGGCCCACCCCAAAGGCCTCGCGCCCCCCCCCCAAGAACTATCCCTGGGTGCGCCACTGGACTAGGTAGGTACTACAAACTTGACATACCAAAGTTGAATTTAAAAGTAAGACGTCGATCAGCTGTCATCGTTTAATGTAAAATTGTCAAAATATTGCTTGGTACAATTACTGCCTGGCAAGCGCGAATTTTGACCTAAATTTAGGGGGGTAATGGTCGACGGAAAAAATATTTGTGCATTGATTTTTTTAGAGTGGGGAATTACCCCGTTACCCACCTTATATTCGCGCTTTCTGCCTTGCTTTACTCCAATAAGTATCTAATGTATTTTGTGAAAAATTTAAACATGACTTGTACAGGTTGGGCCAATTTCGATGTTTTATGGGGATTTTAGGTATTTCTAGCAGAGATAGATAAAAGCAAGTGGACTGAGCTTGATTTTCGAGACGTTTTCAAATATCAAAGCCGGTTTTTAATACATATGGCGCGTTTGAACTACGAGGGGTTTAACTTTTTAATTTACGAAAAATTAGAAATACAACTGTCAAACTAAATTTATTTTATTACTTAGTTTTTGATATATAACATTAAAAGCGTATTTTTCTTAATTTTTTGATATTTTTGATTTTTATTTTATATTTGCCTCGCCAAGTTCGCGCGCCGTACCATCTTTTCCTGAAACGTTTCAGCCGATATTTGACCTATCTAAAACTCTACTTCGGAATGAGCTACGAATCTCAAACTTTGCACAGTCGTAGATCTTCATGGAGTTAACAACCAAGTTTCATGGAATTCCATAAAGTAGTAAAGTAATTACGAAATTTTAAAAAACGTCGAAATTGTCACTCACTCGCTCACTGATGTATAGATCATCAAAATTCTACTGTACTTCCAGACATGCTACAAAGCTGAAATTTGGCAGACTGATAGAAATTATGACCAAAGCCCAGAATTCTAATTTACATATAAAGTTATGTAAAAGAAATGCTAGAGAGCTGGGCTTTGGCCGTCTGATAGGAACTATGATAAAACTATAGAAAAAAATTTAAAAACGCCAAAATTATAATTTACTTTCCTTCCCTATAATTGTAAAGTTATGTAAAATTAACACTGCCCACTTCCAGAAACGCTAGAGAGCTGAACTTTAGAAGGCCGATTGTAACTATGACAAAACTATAGAAAAAAATTAAAACACCCCAAAAATCTCATTAACTTCCCTCCCCTATCCCACTTCCAGAAACGCCAGAGAGCTAAGCTTTTTAAGACTAAAAGGCACCATAATAAAACTAGAGGAAAAAATTTAAAAACACCAAAATTTTAATTTACATTGCACACTTCCAGAAACGCTAGGAAGCTGAGCTTTGGAAGGCTGAAAGGACCTATGATGAAACCATGGGAAAAATTTCAAAACCCCAAACTTTAAATTTGCTCCCCTCCCCTATAAATGTAAAATTATTTAAAAGTAACATTGCCCACTTCCAGAAACGGTAGAGAGCTGATCTTTGGAAGGCCGATAGGAACTACGATAAAACTATAAAAGAAAATTAAAAACCCCAAATTTTAATTAACTTCCCTGCCCTATAAATGTAAAGTTATGTAAAAGTAACAATCTCCACTTACAGAAACGCTAGAGAGCTGAGCTTTGGACGACTGATAGAAAAAAATTAAAAAACCACAAGGTTTTAATTACTTTCCTCCCTTATAAATGTAAAGTTATGTAAAAGTAACATTGAGTATTTTCAGAAACGCTAGAGAGCTGAGCTTTGGATGGCTGATAGGAACTATTATCTGGGGGCACAGTAGTGCCCCGCCAAGTTCGCGCGGAAATGGCTGTACCATCTTTTCTTGAAACATTTAAGCCCATATTTGACCTATCTAAAACTCTAATTTTGCACACAGTCGTAGATCTTTATAGAGTTAACAATCTCTATAAGTTTCATGGAATTCCATGAAATAGTAAAGTAGTTACGAAATTTCAAAAAACATCGAAATTGCCACTCACTCACTCATGTATAGATCGTCAGAATTCTACTGTACTTCCAGACACGCTACAAAGCTGAAATTTGGTATACTGATAGAAATTGTGACCAAAAACCCGAAAATTCTAATTTACTCCTCTCCCCCATACATGTAAAGTTATGCAAAAGTAACACTGCCCACTTCCAGAGGCGCTAGAGAGCTGAGCTATGGCAGACTGATAGGAGACATGACAAAACTATTGGAAAAAACTTTTAAAAAATTAATTTATTTCCCTACCCTATAAATGTAAAGTTATGTAAAAGTAACCTTGCCCACTTCCAGATACGCTAGAGAGCTGAGCTTCGGAAGGCCGATAGGAACTATGATAAAACTATAAAATAAAATTACAAAACCCCAAATTATAATTAACTATTGGAAAAAACTTTAAAAAAATTAATTTATTTCCCTACCCTATAAATGTAAAGTTATGTAAAAGTAACCTTGCCCACTTCCAGATACGCTAGAGAGCTGAGCTTCGGAAAGCCGATAGGAACTATGATAAAACTATAAAATAAAATTACAAAACCCCAAATTATAATTAACTTCCCTCCCCTTTAAATGTAAAGTTATGTAAAAGTAACATTCTCCTCTTCCACAAACGCTAGAGAGCTGAGCTTTGGAAGACTGATAGGAACTATGATAAAACTAAGTAAAGTAAAAATTTAAAAATACCAAATTTAATTAAATTTCCTCCCCTATAAATGTAAAGTTGTGTAAAATTAGCATTGCCTATTTCGAGGAACACTGGAGAGCTGAGCTTTAGAAGGCTGATAGGAACTATGATAAAACCATAGGAAAATATAATAAAAACCTCAAAATTTTTAATAAGGCATTGCAAAACTTTTGAATAATATTCCTCATATTTTACTATTTTAAAACCTAAATATTATCCAAATCCTTTAAAAATGGAGTGAAATCATAACAAAAACATTTCATGTAAAAAAAGCCAAGTACGCGAGAGTGGTGTTCCGTTAAAAGAATTGATATAAAAGTAAAGCCAAGTTCTCCAATACAAATTTTAAAATGAAAGATTCTCACTAGTTTGGAAATGTTTTTGTAAACTTGGCTATTACGGCTGCAAATGATTCTTAGGCACTGCTAAATTGAACATAAAGATATTATAATTTTGATATGACTTACTTGAAAATTAAATAATAAAGAATGTCAAAGCTGCAAATTGACAGTTGGTCTCTCCTCAGTAAGCACCATATTTCCTATTTCTTTTTCAGATACCGAAATGATCATTTCATTTCATGGTTATGCTCGGGCTGAATGAGGCCTAATGAGGCCGAAACGCTTCCCCGAGCTACCTTTACCTCTAAGGACTTGCCCGTGAAACTTTTTTGTTAGGACTTTTTACCTCGTGAAATTCCTTCAAATTTAAAAAAATCCAGGGCTCTCTTCTGGGAGCCGAAACGCGTCCCCAAGCTACTTTACCTATGAGGATTCGCCCGTGAAACTTTTTTGATAAAGAATGTCATTTACAAATTCTGACATCACGTCAACATTTGAGCCTTGTGATTGCTGGTGGTTATTATTAGATTAATAATATTCGCGTTGGGCTGTGGCGTGGGCAAACACATCATTCCTGTATATGGTTTTCCTGTTTTAAACGGCTTAACTAATTATCACAATTTCTTTTTTATTAAATTTATTGTTACTGATAAATATTTTTTTTAAAATTCTGTCATAAACATTGCACACACAAAAATATATAAATTAAGATAATGTATTAATTTTTTTTTGCATTCCATAGAGTGTATTTTTGACAATTTCCTTTTAATGTTTATCGGATCTATGTGTAGAATTTTTGACAGTAAGTAAACCATTTTTCAACAAAAATTGTATTTCGGACTTTCAAGCTATGCAACCTTTCTGAGATCACAAAACCTCAAAATGTGTTTTCCAAAAAAAATAACGGCAGGTTTTTCTATAATGAAAGTATAAATGTTCGGTTTTTTATATAAAGACAGTACGTTGTCACCATTAATCTTTTCTTACAGACTTTTGCAACCTTTTAAAGTTGTAATATTTCCTAAAGTGTCCCTAAATAAAAGTAAAACGATTTTACATTATATTTAATATTTAAATTAGGAAAAAAAGTAAATAAAGTAGTTAGATAAAGCTATTGTTGCTTATAGACTTACGCCATACGTTATCACCTTAATAAAACCGGCAATAGTGCCTGAGGTGGCAGGAAATAGCACATATCCAAAGGTTATATATCGGTCTGAGGTCCGAACGTATTCCACGTATTTGTCAAATACTCGAAAAAAAAATAATTTAACCCTCTTTTGAAATTCTGTTAAAAGATCTTTCCCGCTTGTCATATATGTACCTATATATGTGCTAACACCACTAGAAATAAGTGAGGTCAGGTCGTCATATCCTTAACGCCGAGGTGACAACGCCGAGTGTATCAATATATATATATATATATATTTATATATATATTTGTATAAAAAAATTTCTTTGCCGAGGAAATGTTACAATTTTTCTTTATGTCTTTAACAGACAATTATCTCTCTATTTAGACTACTTAATTTTAAAAAAAAAATTGATTAGTATCATATTTTTTTTTGTTTTATGGTTCAAAGTATGTTCGACAAAATATTTATATAATGGCTATATGATATTTTGGTTATAGTTTGGGATTTCTAGAATCCAGATTATGATTTTAAGCTAGTAATTAATCCTGTATCTCGCTCATTTCTTTTTTGGATAGCTTGGTACCCATTAACAATAGTCACTGCGACATGACCATATGGTCAAATTTAAGGTTATTGTTCTCATAAGCACCTTTGGTTGAAATAGAGCTAGACAGGTTATTACAGCTAAAATTTTATATAGCTATTGCCGATAGCTGTATTTTTTTTCATATAGTTTTTTTATAACCAAAATACACATTTTTGTTTTTTTTTTATAAACTTGATTTGCGTCCAGAAAAGATAAATAATTTGGTGTGAATAGACTAAAGTTTTATTTGGTAATTCTACAGAATTATTGTACAGTATGTACAAATTTTGATGAAACTTTGGAATATTTATATAGGGTGTTTTGATGGACCTGATCAGAAAATAAAGTTTTTTTTGTTTTCATCCATGGAAAATGATTGAAACCATAGTTGTATTTTAAAGATTACTTCAAGTACACTGAATCTAACATTTCCTGGGTTAAGATTATTTTGTTTTTATGTTATTTTTTTTTCTAACCTCAATTCTCGGCAAAACTATTACAACATATGTAAATATTTTTTTTTCACTATTGAACATCCAAAGAAACAGGGTTCTAAAAAGGAAGTATGTCTTTTAAGTTATTTTTGAACAGTAAAATCTATAATTTTATTAATATCATTTTTTTTCTGCCTTTTTAAGAAACTGAGTTTAATCAAAAATTAATATTTTTTTCTTATTTATATTTGATCATTTGTTTTTTTTGTTTCTCTTTCTAAATTTTGACATTTAGAAAAAAAATACATTCTGACCCTAAGATTCTTACACCTCGTAAAAAATTATGAAACTATTGTATCTATCATATTTTGATAACAATTCAAATAAACGTCTAAGATATGGTGTAAAAATATACGGGAAAACCCTGTTGTTACGTGCCCGCTTATCGTAACAATTATAAATGTTAATAAGACGTACCTGGATCTATGTAGAATAATCGTAGAGTAATCCTATTAGTCTATGTACACTATTATGTGTCTATGCACAAAGTGCTGCACTATGTCTAGTCACTAACACTATAGTTTATAGAAGTCACTTAATCACTAGTTTTATGAAGTGAGAAGTTATTGAAGTAGTTCGAAGTATAATGAAGTATATGCCGAAGTAGCAATGAGTACACGCTCGCGATATGACACGAAGGTTGAGTTAATACTGACTTATCGATCACGTACGTTTTAGCGCGACCTTTACTAAGTAGACTGTAGGGTGTCATTGCGCACAACTCACAACTTTTTACTACTTTAAAGTTTCACTATTTACAAAACATAACAACTCCCCTTTACTTAGTAAGCTCTTGTAGCTTGAACTTGAAGCCTATCCGGAGCGCGAATTTCTCTTCTAGGTCTCCTTACAGCTAATGGTAAGCTACGTCTTACTGAAGAGTTATTCTCTATGTCTACATCATCTTCTGCACTAGAAAATTCATCACTGTTATCTTCTATGACTATTATGTCATTCTGATCAGTTTCTTTTGATTCTGGGTTCCATGGTATGAATTCGTTCTCCGTGCCTCTTCTATTAAATTTTCTTATCTGATCTGTATGCCTACGCCATTGCAAAGTATCTACTTGTACTATCCATACTCTATTTCCTTCTCTCTTTATTATCCTTCCTCTCACCCAAATCGGTTTATTTCTGTTTCTAAAATCTTTGACACCAACTTCTTCCCCATCTCGAAAGCTTTTTCATTCTTTCTTGTATTCTTTTCTTTTTTAAACCATTTCTGGTCATTTTTTATGTTCGTCGGTCTTACCAAATCTAACGGAGTGCGAAGTTGTCTTTTTAAAAACCTTTCGCTTGGAGTTTCGTTAGTAGTGGAATGTGGAGTTGCTCTATACCAAAATAAGAAATTTTGCATGCAGTCATGCATTTTTGCATGTGAATTTTGAAAAATTGCTTTTTTCATGGCATCTTTAAACGTACCCACGTTTCTTTCTGCTTCACCATTTGACGACGCATGGTATGCAGGTATTTTTATATGTTTTATGCCAAAATTACTGCAAAAATCTTGAAATTCTTGAGAAATGAAGGTTCTACCATTATCTGATACCAGTTCCTCGCAAAGTCCATAGCGCACAAATAATGTTTTTAAAACTTTTATTGTAGTTTCCGTAGTGATATCACGCATTTCAATGACTTCCGGCCACTTTGAGTGTGCGTCGATGACAACTAAGAACATTTTGTCGTAGAATGGTCCTGCAAAATCAATATGTAGTTTTTATATGGAAAATCAGCCGGTTTCCATGGAGAAATTTGAACTTTTGGAGGAGTTTTGGCATGTGCTAAACAAGCATCGCATTTTTTAGCTATATTTTCTAAATCTTCAGCCAATGATGGCCACCAAACGTATCTTCTAGCTTCAGATTTCATTCTGACTATACCTTGGTGTGTAGCATGTAGATATTGTAGTATTTTTTGTTGGAATTTTGGTGGTACAACAGTTCTTATACCCCACAAAATGCAATCGAAGGAAACTGTCAATTCATTGCGTTTTCTAAAGTAAGGCTCCAATGAATTATCTTGTAAATATGAAGGCCAACCGGTTAGAATTGCTTCTTTTACTTTTTTAAGTATTGGATCTTTTCTTGTAGCATCAGTAATTTCTTCCGATCTAACTGGTACTTGATTTTGAGTTTCTTCTTGTATCTGTGATACAACTAAGTTCATTCCATAGTCATTTTCATCAAATTGTGGAACTGGACCTGCTGGTAGTCTAGATAAACCATCTGCTTGACCAAATTTGTGTGTAGAGATATATTCTATATCGAAATTGTAGCCCATTAAAATATTGCCCATCTCTGAATTCTATTTGCTGTAGTAGTAGGTATTCCTTTGCAATTATTAAATAATGTAACTAATGGCTTATGATCTGTTAATAATTTGAATTTTTTGCCCCATAAAATTTATGGAATTTACGCACGGCAAAAACTAGTGCTAAACCCTCTCTCTCGATCTGGCTGAACTTCGTTTCTGCAGAAGTTAACGACTCTGAAGCGTACGCAATAGGTCTTTCACTACCGTCCGGGTATCTATGTGAAATTACGCAACCAATGCCTACACTACTTGCATCAGCAGCCAAAACAATATCTAATGAAGGGTCGAAATGCACCAAATAATTCGTAGAACTTAATTCTTGCTGTATCCGCTGAAATGCTGCCTCGCAGTCACGTGACCATTCAAATGAAACGTCTTTTTTACGTAGTCTATTTAAAGGATTGCAAATATCTGCTAAGTAAGGTATAAATTTGGAATAGTAATTTACCATACCTAAGTAGGATTGTAGACTTTTAAGATCTGTTGGTCTAGGCATTTCCAAAATCGCTCTAGTTCTTTCTTTCGATTTATGGATTCCATTTTTGTCTATAACAAAACCTAAAAAATCTACGGAATTTTGCAAAAATGCGGATTTAGATAATTTTATTCTAAAATTATAAGATTTAATCCTTTCAAAAACAGCTTGAAGATTACGTAAATGAGCAGATTGGCAAGCTTGGCATGATTGTTGACTCTTTGAATGTGTCGATTGACATGTTCCTGTCACAATAATATCATCCAGATATGAAGCCACGCCTTTAATCCTGATAACATTTGGTCCATTACTTTTTGGTAAATAGCAGCAGCTGAAGCGACTCCAAATCCTAGGCGATTATATCTAAATAACCCCTTATGAGTATTTATAACTAAAAATTTTTTGCTGTCTTCATCCAGCTCTATTTGAAAATATGCGTCTGAAAAATCGATGACTGTAAAATACTATCCTCCTTGTAGTGAAGAAAAAATCATTTCTGCAGTAGGTAGGGGATATTTTTGAATATTTATTGAATTATTTAATCCTGTAGAAAAATCTCCGCAAATACGAATTTTATTATTTGGTTTTCTTACCACCACTATTAGTGCTGCCCACTCTGAGTAGTCAATAGGTTCCAGTACGCATGCGTCGACTAACCTATTTAATTCGGCTTCTACTGAATCCTGAACCGCAAAAGGAATGGGTCTAGCCCTATGGAAAATTGGTTGTGCTTCTGGTTTTAAATATAAATGAGCTTTTATTTTTGTGCAATGTCCTAATTCGTCCTTGAAAATATCAATGTATTTATCTAGTAGCTGGTTTAAATTTGTAGGAGTTTCTTTAAAATAATCAATTTCTTTGAAAAACTAACTTTTTTATTTTTCATGCATACTGACAACACTGAGGAAGTGCAAATATCTTTTAAACTTAACGAGGTTAAATCTAGCTGGTCGATCCAGTATCTGCCCAATAAATTATTGGTGCTACCTTCAGCAAAATAAAGTTTTAAATTTTCCTCTTTATTTCTAAATTTAACGTTTACAAAGCTCTCTTCAAAAAGCTCTATTGTATGGCCCGAATAACTAGTTAAGTAGTAGAAGGTTTATTAATTTGTGGACTCCCGAGTTGAATATAAGTATTTTTATTAACTATTGTAGCACAGCTTCCAGTATCTAGTTCCATCTGTATGATTTCGCCCTCTACCTCAACTGGAATCATAAATTTTTTGTTGCACAATGACATTTGATTTTCTGTGAATACATCGTAGTTATTTTTATGACTTTTTTCTGTAGAATTTACATGATTTCCGTACCTAAGAGGCAATTTGCTTCTAGCTCTGCTCTCTCTCACACATCTTGGCTATGTGACCAACCCTAGAACATTTTAAACAAGTTGCATTTCTGAACCTGCACCCCTCTCTAGGGTGAAATCCCCCGCAGCTGTGACATGGCGTTATTTCACTTTTCTGCCTGTCTTGATTGTAGCTTGGTTTTGTATAATTATTTTTTGTAGAACTTGAAACCAAGTTTTTTGTACAGTGTTTTCATTGCTTGGTCCTGGTCCTGAATTGTAGAGACCTGCTAGCGTTTTTGCATCCTCAATAGTTTGGTCAAATTTTCTGAGATCTTTTTGTAACAAATTTTTTCTTAATTATTATCAAAAATTCCCATCGTAAAAGCAGTATTTAAAGCGTCATCTAAAAATGAATCAGGAAATTGGCAGTTTGAGGTAAGACTCCTCAATTTATTTGCATAATCTTGAATCGATTCTCCCGTTTGCTGTTTTGTAGTAAAAAATCTGTATTGCTCTGTAGACTTAAATGTAACTTTAGCATAATTCGTTTGAAGCTTTGTCATGAGTGCTTTATAATCATAGCTATCTACCGATTTGGGTTTGCAGGCGGCAATTAAGGCTTGTAGAGGTTTTTGAGTGAGTGAGTCAATGAGCAAAGCCCTTTTTAAAGTCTCATCTTTTATGTCATTAAGGGTTAAAAAATTCTCGAATTTTAATTTATACAAGTCAAAATCTATGACACTAGGATCAATCTCGACTGTTTTTTGCATAAGTAGGCCTTTGTCACCCATTTTCCTTTTATTTCAATTTATTGAAATAAAAATCTTTTGTAGTTTTTTGTTTACTTTGCTGAAATTGAAAATATCGCAAAGCAAAATATGACTAGCCTTATCTCTGTGGCATGTAGGTATTTTTAGGCAATTATACGGCACTTTGGAGACTTTTATATTATTCTTGAATAATATTTTTAAATATCCTCGTCGCCAGTTGTTACGTGCCCGCTTATCGTAACAATTATAAATGTTAATAAGACGTACCTGGATCAATGTAGAATAATCCTAGAGTAATCCTATTAGTCTATGTACACTATTATGTGTCTATGCACAAAGTGCTGCACTATATCTAGTCACTAACGCTATAGTTTATAGAAGTCACTTAATCACTAGTTTTATGAAGTGAGAAGTTATTGAAGTAGTTCGAAGTATAATGAAGTATATGCCGAAGTAGCAATGAGTACACGCTCGCGATATGACACGAAGGTTGAGTTAATACTGACTTATCGATCACGTACGTTTTAGCGCGACCTTTACTAAGTAGAGAGTAGCGTATCATTGCGCACAACTCACAACTTTTTACTACTTTAAAGTTTCACTATTTACAAAACATAACACCTGTAAATATAGAAACTGGCTTATCTAGGAGGTGACAGGGTGCTTCGCTCTAGGCGGCACTTTTTGGGGGCGATAAAACTCAGAAAGAAATTAAAAATAACACACAGAGCGATAAAAAATTTTAATTAAAAAAAAAATAATTTTTGTCATAATGTATATATTTACATTAATTTTCAAAAAGGAAGGCAGGTAGCCTAACTTTTTTTAGCCATAATAATAGCCATTTTTCTTGCGTAAAATTGAGTAATATAGTCAGCTTTAAAAAATGTTTTAAAACTTATAAAATAACTACAGTAACTTAAAAAAATATTGTGACAATTTTTTTAAAATTTTTTTCCTTTTATGGACATTTTTTTAATTGACACATATTATCTTTTTTTATTTCGCCAAAAAGTATATCTCAGTGCCCCACCCTGACTACGCCCATGATGTATAACCACCCAAAGAACACCAATATTATTTAAATATTTTATTACCAAATTTGATTTAAGCCCCTCAAAAAAATTGACCTAGTTATTTTATTCCTTATAAGGAATATAAGCACTCAAGGGGAGAGATTAAAGAGTTAAAAATCCTGAATTTTTGCGTTGCATAATTTAAGGATGTTCCCCTATATATATCCATTATTTTGAATTTTTATGATGATTTTAACTTTGTATACTAACTATAGGTAGGTATGTTTCTTTTCATATATCATCAGATTTTATGGGTGGGGCTTCGAGAATATGTAGAACTATCCATATCTTCTCGTCTTTTGTGAGGGACATATTTAAAAGAAATGAAGCCCCTCTCTGGGATGGAAAACTTTGTATACTATGTTTCTCGTCTTATATCATGAGGAGATTTTATAGGTGAGGCTTCAAGACCGTGTAGAACCACAGGTTATCCAAGTAGAGCTATCCAAATCTTCGCTTCTTTTGTGAGGGGCGTATTTAGAAATGGAGACCCTCTCTGGGATAGTGATACGTCTCACAGAACACCATATCCGCACTTGTGAGAAATCAACTTATCATTTTTTTAAAACTTGTAATATAATTTTAAAAAAAATTCTGTTTGTTTATTGTGAAATTCCTTCATACTTCTGTTAAAGTAAGCGTCATAAAAATCACGGCGAACTCGATTTTCTGAAATAAGTGAAAGAATTCTACCAAGCTGCACTGACAACACTGTGGCTCGCGATCACTGATTTGTATGAACACTGAGAAATAAATTCGGCGTACAATTCGTGTCGGAAAACGGTTTTTGTTTTCTTCTTAGAATGAAATTCGTAAGAAAATTATCTCTAGATCATTGTGTTTAATAATATCTAAGGTTGTTTTGCCTTTTTGGTTCAAAATATTAAGTAGAAACCTTCCACGATATTTTGCCAGTTCTAGTTGAACTCAATGCAGCCCAATTTTAGATGGTTAAAAATTTTAGCCGACTAAAAACGATCGGAGGTCTAATTGACAAAAATCGACCCCCAGAAAAAAAAACAGCATAACAAAGTGCCACCTTTGTTTTTTTTTAAGAACCAACACCAATTTGTCACCTTTACAATTCAACTGCCTTTTATGGCAAGAGGTGATGGTGGGTTCATAAATTAATCAAAGGATCTGCTGTATAATTTTTAAGCTTTATTTAAAAATATTTAAAGGGGAAAACAAAAGCAAAATATTTTCTTATCTTTCAAATAATGAAAAAAAAAGTATCATAACATTAACTAATTAAAAATTACTCTTAATTAATAATTTGACCATATATGCATATCTAGTTTACATTAAGTTTCACGCTATTTAAAACCTTTTTTCTTTAATTTAAACAAAACCCAGGAACCTGGAACAAGGAATGATCTTACTTGTTTACTGCCACACATAGAACCTTCAACTAGTGCTGTCCAAAACTCGGGTCTGAAAACTCGGGTTGGATAACTGGTTATTGGTTATGAACTTCAAAAAATTCCCTTTGGGATTACGGTTCTGGAGCTGAAAGAAAACATGCCTTTTGGAACACACAGTTATAGCGAAATAATCCCTCTAATATTTTGTCATTGTATTTTTTTGTTAGTATAAAACTACCCTTACTTATATACTTCTCACAATAACATAACATATAAAAATTAGATAATTCAAAGCGTGCAATAAACGAATTCTAAAATCTAAATCTTTTATTTTAAAATGGTCTGTATCGCCAATTTTCCATTTTTCTTAGACAAAATATATGATACAATCAATACTAGCAAGATTAATAAATAAGGTTAAATTATACCTTAATTAATTAACATGTGCTCTCTGAGAATCAAAAGAAAGTAGAATGGGGGCTCACCTGTAAGCAGCTCGATAGAATTTTTAATCGACCTCCAAAAAGAGGAGATACCACAAGGGCGATAACCTAAAGCACCATACTTTCAAGTTAAACTTTCTAGAAGTAGATTACTAACTAAAATCGGCACACGGCCCGCTGGCACTTGCCAAACTCCACAAAGTAAAGTTAGGAAAAAGGCGGATTTAGCCTAGAATACCCTATTTATAACCTCAGACCGGAAAGTAAACCAATCGAAAAATGACGCACTACTTCCGGCAGGACACATGTTTCAAAAAATAAAGAGACAGAAAATAAATGACAAAATAACAAGTTGAAAAAGGATGAACATAGATATTTTCATATTAGATTAGATTTTTTAAAGTTTGAAGTCCGTTCTATACTCATACAGCCTACCGGCTAAAATTATGTTTGATTTTTATAGACAATCGAGAATGACGAAGAAGGGCTAATTTTCGCGGACTTTGTCGGTAAGGTCCCTCATCTCACCACCGGCACCGGTAGAATATTTAAGGCGGTTCACAAATTACGTTATACATACTAGTTTCTTAACTTATATATATTATATTTATATAATATATATCTACTGACAAGGCAAAGTTCCGCTTACCCTAGAAATAAAATCCAACATTTAATTAAAAGATTATCGTTATTTCGAAATTAATTAAGTTTCGGTCAAGTGGGGATCGCCTTAAGATGTCACCACAACATAATCGGTGAACGTGCCCTTAATTAATTAAAAGGCGGTGGTATGCTTAAAGTAAATACAAAACCAGGTGATTAGAAAAGGCCGAATGACCAAACGAAAAGGAAAACAGATGACTTGAACCTAACCTCACTTAACAACTTGAATTTTGTTTGTTTACTTTTACATGTAGAATTAAGTTTTAGTTTTTTCTTAAAGAAATTAAATATATTTTGTGAGTTTGCAACAAGATACTTCCTGTTTTCTAAAATTAACCTGTGATAGCCCAAGTAACATTTATGGTTAAAAATAGTTAAAGTTTACTTAAAATAAGAGAGTAATTTTTCCCCATAGCAAATTAAAAGGTTAAAAAAGAGGGAAATTTCCCGACATTTTCCCAAAGTAGGGACAAAAACAAAGGTAGTTTGGAAGGAGAAAATAGGTAATTAGCACAGTTTACCTAGATGAGACTTTGACCAAGGTTCACACACTAAGTCTCTGTTTAGACCAGTTTTCAACTTCAGTTTAGCCTATATGGTTCAAAAGAAGTGAAAATGCCTTCTCGTATCCCTGTATTGTGGCGCCCCCTACATCTGTCAAAATAGAACGAAATGGACACATTTTCAAATAAAAAAAAGAGAAAAACAATTATAATGGTTGATGGGTGTTTAACCAGTTGTGAGAAAAAATGGTGATGATTTTTATCAACTATTCTAATTATATGGGGGTTTTAGAAATATATTATATACATAATGAGATGAAAAAAACTTACGGCGGAATATTTTCGTAGAATCCATGACTTTTACCTCCAAAAAAACTCACGCGCCCTTCAAAACATGTCATTTTAACAAAAAAATATAGTGTTTTTATATTTTTCAAAATACAAAAACTGTAGTTTTTTACATTTATGATCAAATGTTGATGTTTGATCATAACAGCAATTCAGTTGCATCGTTTTCCTGAAGATTATTGGGATTCTTTAAGTAAAATTAACAAAAACACAATAAACATTTTTCACAAAGGAAAAAAAAACATGGCGTATATCTTTTTCTTCCGAAGATTGTCTTAGAGGTTGATTTTACCTTGATTTTCGTCCTCAAACGCGGAATGTCTACTGGCGCAGCCAAAATTTTTTATAATTTTGAGAATAAAGGCAATTTTTCCTTACTTTAACGAATTAATTCTAAGACGAAGTGATACTCCGCAGTTTTTTTAAGCGTAGTCGCCCAAGGTCCCCCGAAAATATGTTGTCTTTGTCTGTCTTAGCTGTACTGAGATAGAAAGAGTGAGATCAGGTGAGTCTTGGAGAGTTGAAAATTTGTTTCGATTCGAGTTCATATGGTTTGGTCAGTGCGCGTGCGTAGACCGTCAGCGTTCGGACAACTAAGTCAGTCATTATAGCGAAAAAAATACCCCCAGCTTGCAAAGGGTGGCGTTGTCGCGAATTTGACATATTGTTGTTCAAATTGGAGTCGCTATCTTGGATTTAGTGTGCACGTAAAGGTTGTTTTTTTAATTACTTGGTCCCTGTACATTTTAGAAAAAAAGATTTAGACAAAAGTTTCTTACAATAACGCTGTTGTACGTTTTTTTGTGAAACAAATGGTTTTCGATTTATGACGCTAAACATTTGCCGTCATTTTGGATTTTGACCAATTTTATTATTTGTGGCCTTTAAATTCGAAACTGCTTAATGCTTATTTTTGAGAAAATCTGTGAAAACTAAATAAAGACTAACTAATAACCTATAAAATGAGATATCACTGAGTTCCCTGGAAAGTACCCTTGCTGAAATACGAACCCTGAAGTGTTAGCGGCACACCTGTTTCCTATGTATTTCCATAAAATATGCAAAATAAACCAAAAATTATTCAGTTTCAGTCATTTTCTCAAAAGGTAAGCAATTTACAGAAAGTGTGTAATCAACTTAATAATAGTAAATTAAATTATCTGTTAAATGATATATCTCTCTGTCCGAAGTGGGCTAAGTCCACGGTTAGCACTTAATTGGCATCCATAAATTTGAGTTATTTTTTAAGATCACGAAAAAAAATGTTTTTTAGGTTTTATTCAGTGTTCAAAAAACTTAGCATTTCAGGGAAAAATGTTAAAACACCTTGTTTAGAGAAAATAAAATGCTCTTTCGAATAGCGTATCATAAAGTTGTGTTAAAGCTATTATTGATACTCCAGGGGCGCCCGCATATTGAGGTTATTTACTGTATGTCTGTCTGTAAGTTTGTCTGTATGTCTGTCTGTATGTCTGTCTGTATGTCTGTCTGTATGTCTGTCTGTATGTCTGTCTGTCTGTATGTCTGTCTGTATGTCTGTCTGTATGTCTGTCTGTATGTCTGTCTGTATGTCTGTCTGTATGTCTGTCTGTATGTCTGTCTGTATGTCTGTCTGTATGTCTGTCTGTATGTCTGTCTGTATGTCTGTCTGTATGTCTGTCTGTATGTCTGTCTGTATGTCTGTCTGTATGTCTGTCTGTATGTCTGTCTGTATGTCTGTCTGTATGTCTGTCTGTCTGTATGTCTGTCTGTATGTCTGTCTGTATGTCTGTCTGTATGTCTGTCTGTCTGTATGTCTGTCTGTATGTCTGTCTGTATGTCTGTCTGTATGTCTGTCTGTATGTCTGTCTGTATGTCTGTCTGTATGTCTGTCTGTATGTCTGTCTGTATGTCTGTCTGTATGTCTGTCTGTATGTCTGTCTGTATGTCTGTCTGTATGTCTGTCTGTATGTCTGTCTGTATGTCTGTCTGTATGTCTGTCTGTATGTCTGTCTGTATGTCTGTCTGTATGTCTGTCTGTATGTCTGTCTGTATGTCTGTCTGTATGTCTGTCTGTATGTCTGTCTGTATGTCTGTCTGTATGTCTGTCTGTATGTCTGTCTGTATGTCTGTCTGTATGTCTGTCTTTATGTCTGTCTGTATGACTGTCTGTATGTCTGTCTGTATGTCTGTATGTCTGTCTGTATGTCTGTCTGTATGTCTGTCTGTATGTCTGTCTGTATGTCTGTCTGTATGTCTGTCTGTATGTCTGTCTGTATGTCTGTCTGTATGTCTGTCTGTATGTCTGTCTGTATGTCTGTCTGTATGTCTGTCTGTATGTCTGTCTGTATGTCTGTCTGTATGTCTGTCTGTATGTCTGTCTGTATGTCTGTCTGTATGTCTGTCTGTATGTCTGTCTGTATGTCTGTCTGTATGTCTGTCTGTATGTCTGTCTGTATGTCTGTCTGTATGTCTGTCTGTATGTCTGTCTGTATGTCTGTCTGTATGTCTGTCTGTATGTCTGTCTGTATGTCTGTCTGTATGTCTGTCTGTATGTCTGTCTGTATGTCTGTCTGTATGTCTGTCTGTATGTCTGTCTGTATGTCTGTCTGTATGTCTGTCTGTATGTCTGTCTGTATGTCTGTCTGTACGTCTGTCTGTATGTCTGTCTGTATGTCTGTCTGTATGTCTGTCTGTATGTCTGTCTGTATGTCTGTCTGTCTGTCTGTCTGTATGTCTGTCTGTATGTCTGTCTGTATGTCTGTCTGTATGTCTGTCTGTATGTCTGTCTGTATGTCTGTCTGTATGTCTGTCTGTATGTCTGTCTGTATGTCTGTCTGTATGTCTGTCTGTATGTCTGTCTGTATGTCTGTCTGTATGTCTGTCTGTATGTCTGTCTGTATGTCTGTCTGTATGTCTGTCTGTATGTCTGTCTGTCTGTATGTCTGTCTGTATGTCTGTCTGTATGTCTGTCTGTATGTCTGTCTGTATGTCTGTCTGTATGTCTGTCTGTATGTCTGTCTGTATGTC
Organism: Aspidapion aeneum; assembly: GCA_963576565.1. Taxonomy (NCBI): domain Eukaryota; kingdom Metazoa; phylum Arthropoda; class Insecta; order Coleoptera; family Brentidae; genus Aspidapion; species Aspidapion aeneum. Next base: position 129,378,250 of record OY755038.1, read on the forward strand.
TGTCTGTATGTCTGTCTGTATGTCTGTCTGTATGTCTGTCTGTATGTCTGTCTGTATGTCTGTCTGTATGTCTGTCTGTATGTCTGTCTGTATGTCTGTCTGTATGTCTGTCTGTATGTCTGTCTGTATGTCTGTCTGTATGTCTGTCTGTATGTCTGTCTGTATGTCTGTCTGTCTGTATGTCTGTCTGTATGTCTGTCTGTATGTATGTCTGTCTGTATGTCTGTCTGTATGTCTGTCTGTATGTCTGTCTGTATGTCTGCCTGTATGTCTGTCTGTATGTCTGTCTGTATGTCTGTCTGTATGTCTGTCTGTATGTCTGTCTGTATGTCTGTCTGTATGTCTGTCTGTATGTCTGTCTGTATGTCTGTCTGTATGTCTGTCTGTATGTCTGTCTGTATGTCTGTCTGTATGTCTGTCTGTATGTCTGTCTGTATGTCTGTCTGTATGTCTGTCTGTATGTCTGTCTGTATGTCTGTCTGTATGTCTGTCTGTATGTCTGTCTGTATGTCTGTCTGTATGTCTGTCTGTATGTCTGTCTGTATGTCTGTCTGTATGTCTGTCTGTATGTCTGTCTGTATGTCTGTCTGTATGTCTGTCTGTATGTCTGTCTGTCTGTATGTCTGTCTGTATGTCTGTCTGTATGTCTGTCTGTATGTCTGTCTGTATGTCTGTCTGTATGTCTGTCTGTATGTCTGTCTGTATGTCTGTCTGTATGTCTGTCTGTATGCCTGTCTGTATGTCTGTCTGTATGTCTGTCTGTATGTCTGTCTGTATGTCTGTCTGTATGTCTGTCTGTATGTCTGTATGTCTGTTTTAGAAAAAAGATTTAGACAAAAGTTTCTTACAATAACGCTGTTGTACGTTTTTTTGTGAAACAAATGGTTTTCGATTTATGACGCTAAACATTTGCCGTCATTTTGGATTTTGACCAATTTTATTATTTGTGGCCTTTAAATTCGAAACTGCTTAATGCTTATTTTTGAGAAAATCTGTGAAAACTAAATAAAGACTAACTAATAACCTATAAAATGAGATATCACTGAGTTCCCTGGAAAGTACCCTTGCTGAAATACGAACCCTGAAGTGTTAGCGGCACACCTGTTTCCTATGTATTTCCATAAAATATGCAAAATAAACCAAAATTATTCAGTTTTATGTCATTTTCTCAAAAGGTAAGCAATTTACAGAAAGTGTGTAATCAACTTAATAATAGTAAATTAAATTATCTGTTAAATGATATATCTCTCTGTCCGAAGTGGGCTAAGTCCACGGTTAGCACTTAATTGGCATCCATAAATTTGAGTTATTTTTTAAGATCACGAAAAAAAATGTTTTTTAGGTTTTATTCAGTGTTCAAAAAACTTAGCATTTCAGGGAAAAATGTTAAAACACCTTGTTTAGAGAAAATAAAATGCTCTTTCGAATAGCGTATCATAAAGTTGTGTTAAAGCTATTATTGATACTCCAGGGGCGCCCGCATATTGAGGTTATTTACTGTATGTCTGTCTGTAAGTTTGTCTGTATGTCTGTCTGTATGTCTGTCTGTATGTCTGTCTGTATGTCTGTCTGTATGTCTGTCTGTATGTCTGTCTGTATGTCTGTCTGTATGTCTGTCTGTATGTCTGTCTGTATGTCTGTCTGTATGTCTGTCTGTATGTCTGTCTGTATGTCTGTCTGTATGTCTGTCTGTATGTCTGTCTGTATGTCTGTCTGTATGTCTGTCTGTATGTCTGTCTGTATGTCTGTCTGTATGTCTGTCTGTATGTCTGTCTGTATGTCTGTCTGTATGTCTGTCTGTATGTCTGTCTGTATGTCTGTCTGTCTGTATGTCTGTCTGTATGTCTGTCTGTATGTCTGTCTGTATGTCTGTCTGTATGTCTGTCTGTATGTCTGTCTGTATGTCTGTCTGTATGTCTGTCTGTATGTCTGTCTGTATGTCTGTCTGTATGTCTGTCTGTATGTCTGTCTGTATGTCTGTCTGTATGTCTGTCTGTATGTCTGTCTGTATGTCTGTCTGTATGTCTGTCTGTATGTCTGTCTGTATGTCTGTCTGTATGTCTGTCTGTATGTCTGTCTGTATGTCTGTCTGTATGTCTGTCTGTATGTCTGTCTGTATGTCTGTCTGTATGTCTGTCTGTATGTCTGTCTGTATGTCTGTCTGTATGTCTGTCTTTATGTCTGTCTGTATGACTGTCTGTATGTCTGTCTGTATGTCTGTATGTCTGTCTGTATGTCTGTCTGTATGTCTGTCTGTATGTCTGTCTGTATGTCTGTCTGTATGTCTGTCTGTATGTCTGTCTGTATGTCTGTCTGTATGTCTGTCTGTATGTCTGTCTGTATGTCTGTCTGTATGTCTGTCTGTATGTCTGTCTGTATGTCTGTCTGTATGTCTGTCTGTATGTCTGTCTGTATGTCTGTCTGTATGTCTGTCTGTATGTCTGTCTGTATGTCTGTCTGTATGTCTGTCTGTATGTCTGTCTGTATGTCTGTCTGTATGTCTGTCTGTATGTCTGTCTGTATGTCTGTCTGTATGTCTGTCTGTATGTCTGTCTGTATGTCTGTCTGTACGTCTGTCTGTATGTCTGTCTGTATGTCTGTCTGTATGTCTGTCTGTATGTCTGTCTGTATGTCTGTCTGTATGTCTGTCTGTATGTCTGTCTGAATGTCTGTCTGTATGTCTGTCTGTATGTCTGTCTGTATGTCTGTCTGTATGTCTGTCTGTATGTCTGTCTGTATGTCTGTCTGTATGTCTGTCTGTATGTCTGTCTGTATGTCTGTCTGTATGTCTGTCTGTATGTCTGTCTGTATGTCTGTCTGTATGTCTGTCTGTATGTCTGTCTGTATGTCTGTCTGTATGTCTGTCTGTATGTCTGTCTGTATGTCTGTCTGTATGTCTGTCTGTATGTCTGTCTGTATGTCTGTCTGTATGTCTGTCTGTATGTCTGTCTGTATGTCTGTCTGTATGTCTGTCTGTATGTCTGTCTGTATGTCTGTCTGTATGTCTGTCTGTATGTCTGTCTGTATGTCTGTCTGTATGTCTGTCTGTATGTCTGTCTGTATGTCTGTCTGTATGTCTGTCTGTATGTCTGTCTGTATGTCTGTCTGTATGTCTGTCTGTATGTCTGTCTGTATGTCTGTCTGTATGTCTTTCTGTATGTCTGTCTGTATGTCTGTCTGTATGTCTGTCTGTATGTCTGTCTGTATGTCTGTCTGTATGTCTGTCTGTATGTCTGTCTGTATGTCTGTCTGTATGTCTGTCTGTATGTCTGTCTGTATGTCTGTCTGTATGTCTGTCTGTATGTCTGTCTGTATGTCTGTCTGTCTGTATGTCTGTCTGTATGTCTGTCTGTATGTCTGTCTGTATGTCTGTCTGTCTGTATGTCTGTATGTCTGTCTGTATGTCTGTCTGTATGTCTGTCTGTATGTCTGTCTGTATGTCTGTCTGTATGTCTGTCTGTATGTCTGTCTGTATGTCTGTCTGTATGTCTGTCTGTATGTCTGTCTGTATGTCTGTCTGTATGTCTGTCTGTATGTCTGTCTGTATGTCTGTCTGTATGTCTGTCTGTATGTCTGTCTGTATGTCTGTCTGTATGTCTGTCTGTATGTCTGTCTGTATGTCTGTCTGTATGTCTGTCTGTATGTCTGTCTGTATGCTGTCTGTATGTCTGTCTGTATGTCTGTCTGTATGTCTGTCTGTATGTCTGTCTGTATGTCTGTCTGTATGTCTGTCTGTATGTCTGTCTGTATGTCTGTCTGTATGTCTGTCTGTCTGTATGTCTGTCTGTATGTCTGTCTGTATGTCTGTCTGTATGTCTGTATGTATGTATGTCTGTCTGTATGTCTGTCTGTATGTCTGTCTGTATGTCTGTCTGTATGTCTGCCTGTATGTCTGTCTGTATGTCTGTCTGTATGTCTGTCTGTATGTCTGTCTGTATGTCTGTCTGTATGTCTGTCTGTATGTCTGTCTGTATGTCTGTCTGTATGTCTGTCTGTATGTCTGTCTGTATGTCTGTCTGTATGTCTGTCTGTATGTCTGTCTGTATGTCTGTCTGTATGTCTGTCTGTATGTCTGTCTGTATGTCTGTCTGTATGTCTGTCTGTATGTCTGTCTGTATGTCTGTCTGTATGTCTGTCTGTATGTCTGTCTGTATGTCTGTCTGTATGTCTGTCTGTATGTCTGTCTGTATGTCTGTCTGTATGTCTGTCTGTCTGTATGTCTGTCTGTATGTCTGTCTGTATGTCTGTCTGTATGTCTGTCTGTATGTCTGTCTGTATGTCTGTCTGTATGTCTGTCTGTATGTCTGTCTGTATGCCTGTCTGTATGTCTGTCTGTATGTCTGTCTGTATGTCTGTCTGTATGTCTGTCTGTATGTCTGTCTGTATGTCTGTCTGTATGTCTGTCTGTATGTCTGTCTGTATGTCTGTCTGTACGTCTGTCTGTATGTCTGTCTGTATGTCTGTCTGTATGTCTGTTTGTATGTCTGTCTGTATGTCTGTCTGTATGTCTGTCTGTATGTCTGTCTGTATGTCTGTCTGTATGTCTGTCTGTATGTCTGTCTGTATGTCTGTATGTCTGTCTGTCTGTATGTCTGTCTGTATGTCTGTCTGTATGTCTGTCTGTCTGTCTGTATGTCTGTCTGTATGTCTGTCTGTATGTCTGTCTGTATGTCTGTCTGTATGTCTGTCTGTATGTCTCTCTGTATGTCTGTCTGTATGTCTGTCTGTATGTCTGTCTGTATGTCTGTCTGTATGTCTGTCTGTATGTCTGTCTGTATGTCTGTCTCTATGTCTGTCTCTATGTCTGTCTCTATGTCTGTCTCTATGTCTGTCTATATGTCTGTCTGTATGTCTGTCTGTATGTCTGTCTGTATGTCTGTCTGTATGTCTGTCTGTATGTCTGTCTGTATGTCTGTCTGTATGTCTGTCTGTATGTCTGTCTGTATGTCTGTCTGTATGTCTGTCTGTATGTCTGTCTGTATGTCTGTCTGTATGTCTGTCTGTATGTCTGTCTGTATGTCTGTCTGTATGTCTGCCTGTATGTCTGTCTGTATGTCTGTCTGTATGTCTGTCTGTATGTCTGTCTGTATGTCTGTCTGTATGTCTGTCTGTATGTCTGTCTGTATGTCTGTCTGTATGTCTGTCTGTATGTCTGTCTGTATGTCTGTCTGTATGTCTGTCTGTATGTCTGTCTGTATGTCTGTCTGTATGTCTGTCTGTATGTCTGTCTGTATGTCTGTCTGTATGTCTGTCTGTATGTCTGTCTGTATGTCTGTCTGTATGTCTGTCTGTATGTCTGTCTGTATGTCTGTCTGTATGTCTGTCTGTCTGTATGTCTGTCTGTATGTCTGTCTGTATGTCTGTCTGTATGTCTGTCTGTATGTCTGTCTGTATGTCTGTCTGTATGTCTGTCTGTATGTCTGTATGTCTGTCTGTATGTCTGTCTGTATGTCTGTCTGTATGTCTGTCTGTATGTCTGTCTGTATGTCTGTCTGTATGTCTGTCTGTATGTCTGTATGTCTGTCTGTATGTCTGTCTGTATGTCTGTCTGTATGTCTGTCTGTATGTCTGTCTGTATGTCTGTCTGTATGTCTGTCTGTATGTCTGTCTGTCTGTCTGTATGTCTGTCTGTCTGTATGTCTGTCTGTATGTCTGTCTGTATGTCTGTCTGTATGTCTGTCTGTATGTCTGTATGTCTGTATGTCTGTCTGTCTGTATGTCTGTCTGTATGTCTGTCTGTATGTCTGTATGTCTGTCTGTATGTCTGTCTGTATGTCTGTCTGTATGTCTGTCTGTATGTCTGTCTGTATGTCTGTCTGTATGTCTGTCTGTATGTCTGCCTGTATGTCTGTCTGTATGTCTGTCTGTATGTCTGTCTGTACGTCTGTCTGTACGTCTGTCTGTATGTCTGTCTGTATGTCTGTCTGTATGTCTGTCTGTATGTCTGTCTGTATGTCTGTCTGTATGTCTGTCTGTATGTCTGTCTGTATGTCTGTCTGTATGTCTGTCTGTATGTCTGTCTGTATGTCTGTCTGTATGTCTGTCTGTATATCTGTCTGTATGTCTGTCTGTATGTCTGTCTGTATGTCTGTCTGTATGTCTGTCTGTATGTCTGTCTGTATGTCTGTCTGTATGTCTGTCTGTATGTCTGTCTGTATGTCTGTCTGTATGTCTGTCTGTATGTCTGTCCGTATGTCTGTCCGTATGTGTGTCCGTATGTGTGTCCGTATGTCTGTCTGTATGTCTGTCTGTATGTCTGTCTGTATGTCTGTCTGTATGTCTGTCTGTATGTCTGTCTGTATGTCTGTCTGTATGTCTGTCTGTATGTCTGTCTGTATGTCTGTCTGTATGTCTGTCTGTATGTCTGTCTGTATGTCTGTCTGTATGTCTGTCTGTATGTCTGTCTGTATGTCTGTCTGTATGTCTGTCTGTATGTCTGTCTGTATGTCTGTCTGTATGTCTGTCTGTATGTCTGTCTGTATGTCTGTCTGTATGTCTGTCTGTATGTCTGTCTGTATGTCTGTCTGTATGTCTGTCTGTATGTCTGTCTGTATGTCTGTCTGTATGTCTGTCTGTATGTCTGTCTGTATGTCTGTCTGTATGTCTGTCTGTATGTCTGTCTGTATGTCTGTCTGTATGTCTGTCTGTATGTCTGTCTGTATGTCTGTCTGTATGTCTGTCTGTATGTCTGTCTGTATGTCTGTCTGTATGTCTGTCTGTATGTCTGTCTGTATGTCTGTGTGCATGTCTGTCTGTATGTCTGTCTGTATGTCTGTCTGTATGTCTGTCTGTATGTCTGTCTGTATGTCTGTCTGTATGTCTGTCTGTATGTCTGTCTGTATGTCTGTCTGTATGTCTGTCTGTATGTCTGTCTGTATGTCTGTCTGTCTGTCTGTATGTCTGTCTGTATGTCTGTCTGTATGTCTGTCTGTATGTCTGTCTGTATGTCTGTCTGTATGTCTGTCTGTATGTCTGTCTGTATGTCTGTCTGTATGTATGTCTGTATGTCTGTCTGTATGTCTGTCTGTCTGTATGTCTGTCTGTATGTCTGTCTGTATGTCTGTCTGTATGTCTGTCTGTATGTCTGTCTGTATGTCTGTCTGTATGTCTGTCTGTATGTCTGTCTGTATGTCTGTCTGTATGTCTGTCTGTATGTCTGTCTGTATGTCTGTCTGTATGTCTGTCTGTATGTCTGTCTGTATGTCTGTCTGTATGTCTGTCTGTATGTCTGTCTGTATGTCTGTCTGTATGTCTGTCTGTATGTCTGTCTGTATGTCTGTCTGTATGTCTGTCTGTATGTCTGTATGTCTGTCTGTATGTCTGTCTGTATGTCTGTCTGTATGTCTGTCTGTATGTCTGTCTGTATGTCTGTCTGTATGTTTGTCTGAATGTCTGTCTGTATGTCTGTCTATATGTGTGTCTGTATGTCTGTCTGTATGTCTGTCTGTACGTCTGTCTGTATGTCTGTCTGTATGTCTGTCTGTATGTCTGTCTGTATGTCTGTCTGTATGTCTGTCTGTATGTCTGTCTGTATGTCTGTCTGTATGTCTGTCTGTATGTCTGTCTGTATGTCTGTCTGTATGTCTGTCTGTATGTCTGTCTGTATGTCTGTCTGTATGTCTGTCTGTATGTCTGTCTGTATGTCTGTCTGTATGTCTGTCTGTATGTCTGTCTGTATGTCTGTCTGTATGTCTGTCTGTATGTCTGTCTGTATGTCTGTCCGTATGTCTGTCCGTATGTGTGTCCGTATGTCTGTCCGTATGTCTGTCTGTATGTCTGTCTGTATGTCTGTCTGTATGTCTGTCTGTATGTCTGTCTGTATGTCTGTATGTCTGTCTGTATGTCTGTCTGTATGTCTGCCTGTATGTCTGCCTGTATGTCTGTCTGTATGTCTGTCTGTATGTCTGTCTGTATGTCTGTCTGTATGTCTGTCTGTATGTCTGTCTGTATGTCTGTCTGTATGTCTGTCTGTATGTCTGTCTGTATGTCTGTATGTCTGTCTGTATGTCTGTCTGTATGTCTGTCTGTATGTCTGTCTGTATGTCTGTCTGTATGTCTGTCTGTATGTCTGTATGTCTGTCTGTATGTCTGTCTGTATGTCTGTCTGTATGTCTGTCTGTATGTCTGTCTGTATGTCTGTCTGTATGTCTGTCTGTATGTCTGTCTGTATGTCTGTCTGTATGTCTGTCTGTATGTCTGTCTGTATGTCTGTCTGTATGTCTGTCTGTATGTCTGTCTGTATGTCTGTCTGTATGTCTGTCTGTATGTCTGTCTGTATGTCTGTCTGTCTGTATGTCTGTCTGTATGTCTGTCTGTATGTCTGTCTGTATGTCTGTCTGTATGTCTGTCTGTATGTCTGTCTGTATGTCTGTCTGTATGTCTGCCTGTATGTCTGTCTGTATGTCTGTCTGTATGTCTGTCTGTACGTCTGTCTGTACGTCTGTCTGTATGTCTGTCTGTATGTCTGTCTATATGTCTGTCTGTATGTCTGTCTGTATGTCTGTCTGTATGTCTGTCTGTATGTCTGTCTGTATGTCTGTCTGTATGTCTGTCTGTATGTCTGTCTGTATGTCTGTCTGTATGTCTGTCTGTATGTCTGTCTGTATGTCTGTCTGTATGTCTGTCTGTATGTCTGTCTGTATGTCTGTCTGTATGTCTGTCTGTATGTCTGTCTGTATGTCTGTCTGTATGTCTGTCTGTATGTCTGTCTGTATGTCTGTCTGTATGTCTGTCTGTATGTCTGTCTGTATGTCTGTCTGTATGTCTGTCTGTATGTCTGTCTGTATGTCTGTCTGTATGTCTGTCTGTATGTCTGTCTGTATGTCTGTCTGTATGTCTGTCTGTATGTCTGTCTGTATGTCTGTCTGTATGTCTGTCTGTATGTCTGTCTGTATGTCTGTCTGTATGTCTGTCTGTATGTCTGTCTGTATGTCTGTCTGTATGTCTGTCTGTATGTCTGTCTGTATGTCTGTCTGTATGTCTGTCTGTATGTCTGTCTGTATGTCTGTCTGTATGTCTGTCTGTATGTCTGTCTGTATGTCTGTCTGTATGTCTGTCTGTATGTCTGTCTGTATGTCTGTCTGTATGTCTGTCTGTATGTCTGTCCGTATGTCTGTCCGTATGTGTGTCCGTATGTCTGTCCGTATGTCTGTCTGTATGTCTGTCTGTATGTCTGTCTGTATGTCTGTCTGTATGTCTGTCTATATGTCTGTCTGTATGTCTGTCTGTATGTCTGTCTGTATGTCTGTCTGTATGTCTGTCTGTATGTCTGTCTGTATGTCTGTCTGTATGTCTGTCTGTATGTCTGTCTGTATGTCTGTCTGTATGTCTGTCTGTATGTCTGTCTGTATGTCTGTCTGTATGTCTGTCTGTATGTCTGTCTGTATGTCTGTCTGTATGTCTGTCTGTATGTCTGTCTGTATGTCTGTCTGTATGTCTGTCTGTATGTCTGTCTGTATGTCTGTCTGTATGTCTGTCTGTATGTCTGTCTGTATGTCTGTCTGTATGTCTGTCTGTATGTCTGTCTGTATGTCTGTCTGTATGTCTGTCTGTATGTCTGTCTGTATGTCTGTCTGTATGTCTGTCTGTATGTCTGTCTGTATGTCTGTCTGCATGTCTGTCTGCATGTCTGTCTGTATGTCTGTCTGTATGTCTGTCTGTATGTCTGTCTGTATGTCTGTCTGTATGTCTGTCTGTATGTCTGTCTGTATGTCTGTCTGTATGTCTGTCTGTATGTCTGTCTGTATGTCTGTCTGTATGTCTGTCTGTATGTCTGTCTGTATGTCTGTCTGTATGTCTGTCTGTATGTCTGTCTGTATGTCTGTCTGTATGTCTGTCTGTATGTCTGTCTGTATGTCTGTCTGTATGTCTGTCTGTATGTCTGTCTGTATGTCTGTCTGTATGTCTGTCTGTATGTCTGTCTGTATGTCTGTCTGTCTGTATGTCTGTCTGTATGTCTGTCTGTATGTCTGTCTGTATGTCTGTCTGTATGTCTGTCTGTATGTCTGTCTGTATGTCTGTCTGTATGTCTGTCTGTATGTCTGTCTGTATGTCTGTCTGTATGTCTGTCTGTATGTCTGTCTGTATGTCTGTCTGTATGTCTGTCTGTATGTCTGTCTGTATGTCTGTCTGTATGTCTGTCTGTATGTCTATCTGTATGTCTGTCTGTATGTCTGTCTGTATGTTTGTCTGAATGTCTGTCTGTATGTCTGTCTGTATGTTTGTCTGTATGTCTGTCTGTACGTCTGTCTGTACGTCTATCTGTACGTCTGTCTGTATGTCTGTCTGTATGTCTGTCTGTATGTCTGTCTGTATGTCTGTCTGTATGTCTGTCTGTATGTCTGTCTGTATGTCTGTCTGTATGTCTGTCTGTATGTCTGTCTGTATGTCTGTCTGTATGTCTGTCTGTATGTCTGTCTGTATGTCTGTCTGTATGTCTGTCTGTATGTCTGTCTGTATGTCTGTCTGTATGTCTGTCTGTATGTCTGTCTGTATGTCTGTCTGTATGTCTGTCTGTGTGTCTGTCTGTATGTCTGTCTGTATGTCTGTCTGTATGTCTGTCTGTATGTCTGTCTGTATGTCTGTCTGTATGTCTGTCTGTATGTCTGTCTGTATGTCTGTCTGTATGTCTGTCTGTATGTCTGTCTGTATGTCTGTCTGTATGTCTGTCTGTATGTCTGTCTGTATGTCTGTCTGTATGTCTGTCTGTATGTCTGTCTGTATGTCTGTCTGTATGTCTGTCTGTATGTCTGTCTGTATGTCTGTCTGTATGTCTGTCTGTATGTCTGTCTGTATGTCTGTCTGTATGTCTGTCTGTATGTCTGTCTGTATGTCTGTCTGTATGTCTGTCTGTATGTCTGTCTGTATGTCTGTCTGTATGTCTGTCTGTATGTCTGTCTGTATGTCTGTCTGTATGTCTGTCTGTATGTCTGTCTGTATGTCTGTCTGTATGTCTGTCTGTATGTCTGTCTGTATGTCTGTCTGTATGTCTGTCTGTATGTCTGTCTGTATGTCTGTCTGTATGTCTGTCTGTATGTCTGTCTGTATGTCTGTCTGTATGTCTGTCTGTATGTCTGTCTGTATGTCTGTCTGTATGTCTGTCTGTATGTCTGTCTGTATGTCTGTCTGTATGTCTGTCTGTATGTCTGTCTGTATGTCTGTCTGTATGTCTGTCTGTATGTCTGTCTGTATGTCTGTCTGTATGTCTGTCTGTATGTCTGTCTGTATGTCTGTCTGTATGTCTGTCTGTATGTCTGTATGTCTGTCTGTATGTCTGTCTGTATGTCTGTCTGTATGTCTGTCTGTATGTCTGTCTGTATGTCTGTCTGTATGTCTGTCTGTATGTCTGTCTGTATGTCTGTCTGTATGTCTGTCTGTATGTCTGTCTGTATGTCTGTCTGTATGTCTGTCTGTATGTCTATCTGCATATCTGTCTGTATGTCTGTCTGTATGTCTGTCTGTATGTCTGTCTGTATGTCTGTCTGTATGTCTGTCTGTATGTCTGTCTGTATGTCTGTCTGTATGTCTGTCTGTATGTCTGTATGTCTGTCTGTATGTCTGTCTGTATGTCTGTCTGTATGTCTGTCTGTATGTCTGTCTGTATGTCTGTCTGTATGTCTGTCTGTATGTCTGTCTGTATGTCTGTCTGTATGTCTGTCTGTATGTCTGTCTGTATGTCTGTCTGTATGTCTGTCTGTATGTCTGTCTGTATGTCTGTCTGTATGTCTGTCTGTATGTCTGTCTGTATGTCTGTCTGTATGTCTGTCTGTATGTCTGTCTGTATGTCTGTCTGTATGTCTGTCTGTATGTCTGTCTGTATGTCTGTCTGTATGTCTGTCTGTATGTCTGTCTGTATGTCTGTCTGTATGTCTGTCTGTATGTCTGTCTGTATGTCTGTCTGTATGTCTGTCTGTATGTCTGTCTTTATGTCTGTCTGTATGTCTTTCTGTATGTCTGTCTGTATGTCTGTCTGTATGTCTGTCTGTATGTCTGTCTGTATGTCTGTCTGTATGTCTGTCTGTATGTCTGTCTGTATGTCTGTCTGTATGTCTGTCTGTATGTCTGTCTGTATGTCTGTCTGTATGTCTGTCTGTATGTCTGTCTGTATGTCTGTCTGTATGTCTGTCTGTATGTCTGTCTGTATGTCTGTCTGTATGTCTGTCTGTATGTCTGTCTGTATGTCTGTCTGTATGTCTGTCTGTATGTCTGTCTGTATGTCTGTCTGTATGTCTGTCTGTATGTCTGTCTGTATGTCTGTCTGTATGTCTGTCTGTATGTCTGTCTGTATGTCTGTCTGTATGTCTGTCTGTATGTCTGTCTGTATGTCTGTCTGTATGTCTGTCTGTATGTCTGTCTGTATGTCTGTCTGTATGTCTGTCTGTATGTCTGTCTGTATGTCTGTCTGTATGTCTGTCTGTATGTCTGTCTGTATGTCTGTCTGTATGTCTGTCTGTATGTCTGTCTGTATGTCTGTCTGTATGTCTGTCTGTATGTCTGTCTGTATGTCTGTCTGTATGTCTGTCTGTATGTCTGTCTGTATGTCTGTATGTCTGTCTGTATGTCTGTCTGTATGTCTGTCTGTATGTCTGTCTGTATGTCTGTCTGTATGTCTGTCTGTATGTCTGTCTGTATGTCTGTCTGTATGTCTGTCTGTATGTCTGTCTGTATGTCTGTCTGTATGTCTGTCTGTATGTCTGTCTGTATGTCTGTCTGTATGTCTGTCTGTATGTCTGTCTGTATGTCTGTCTGTATGTCTGTCTGTATGTCTGTCTGTATGTCTGTCTGTATGTCTGTCTGTATGTCTGTCTGTATGTCTGTCTGTATGTCTGTCTGTATGTCTGTCTGTATGTCTGTCTGTATGTCTGTCTGTATGTCTGTCTGTATGTCTGTCTGTATGTCTGTCTGTATGTCTGTCTGTATGTCTGTCTGTATGTCTGTCTGTATGTCTGTCTGTATGTCTGTCTGTATGTCTGTCTGTATGTCTGTCTGTATGTCTGTCTGTATGTCTGTCTGTATGTCTGTCTGTATGTCTGTCTGTCTGTATGTCTGTCTGTATGTCTGTCTGTATGTCTGTCTGTATGTCTGTCTGTATGTCTGTCTGTATGTCTGTCTGTATGTCTGTCTGTATGTCTGTCTGTATGTCTGTCTGTATGTCTGTCTGTATGTCTGTCTGTATGTCTGTCTGTATGTCTGTCTGTATGTCTGTCTGTATGTCTGTCTGTATGTCTGTCTGTATGTCTGTCTGTATGTCTGTCTGTCTGTATGTCTGTCTGTATGTCTGTCTGTATGTCTGTCTGTATGTCTGTCTGTATGTCTGTCTGTATGTCTGTCTGTATGTCTGTCTGTATGTCTGTCTGTATGTCTGTCTGTATGTCTGTCTGTATGTCTGTCTGTCTGTATGTCTATCTGTATGTCTGTCTGTATGTCTGTCTGTATGTCTGTCTGTATGTCTGTCTGTATGTCTGTCTGTATGTCTGTCTGTATGTATGTCTGTCTGTATGTCTGTCTGTATGTCTGTCTGTATGTCTGTCTGTATGTCTGTCTGTATGTCTGTCTGTATGTCTGTCTGTATGTCTGTCTGTATGTCTGTCTGTATGTCTGTCTGTCTGTATGTCTGTCTGTATGTCTGTCTGTATGTCTGTCTGTATGTCTGTCTGTATGTCTGTCTGTATGTCTGTCTGTATGTCTGTCTGTATGTCTGTCTGTATGTCTGTCTGTATGTCTGTCTGTATGTCTGTCTGTATGTCTGTCTGTATGTCTGTCTGTATGTCTGTCTGTCTGTATGTCTGTCTGTATGTCTGTCTGTATGTCTGTCTGTATGTCTGTCTGTATGTCTGTCTGTATGTCTGTCTGTATGTCTGTCTGTATGTCTGTCTGTATGTCTGTCTGTATGTCTGTCTGTACGTCTGTCTGTATGTCTCTCTGTATGTCTGTCTGTATGTCTGTTTGTATGTCTGTCTGTATGTCTGTCTGTATGTCTGTCTGTATGTCTGTCTGTATGTCTGTCTGTATGTCTGTATGTCTGTCTGTCTGTATGTCTGTCTGTATGTCTGTCTGTATGTCTGTCTGTCTGTCTGTATGTCTGTCTGTATGTCTGTCTGTATGTCTGTATGTCTGTCTGTATGTCTGTCTGTATGTCTGTCTGTATGTCTGTATGTCTGTCTGTATGTCTGTCTGTATGTCTGTCTGTATGTCTGTCTGTATGTCTGTCTGTCTGTATGTCTGTCTGTATGTCTGTCTGTATGTCTGTCTGTATGTCTGTCTGTATGTCTGTCTGTATGTCTGTCTGTATGTCTGTCTGTATGTCTGTCTGTATGTCTGTCTGTATGTCTGTCTGTATGTCTGTCTGTATGTCTGTCTGTATGTCTGTCTGTATGTCTGTCTGTATGTCTGTCTGTATGTCTGTCTGTATGTCTGTCTGTATGTCTGTCTGTATGTCTGTCTGTATGTCTGTCTGTATGTCTGTCTGTATGTCTGTCTGTATGTCTGTCTGTATGTCTGTCTGTATGTCTGTCTGTATGTCTGTCTGTATGTCTGTCTGTATGTCTGCCTGTATGTCTGTCTGTATGTCTGTCTGTATGTCTGTCTGTATGTCTGTCTGTATGTCTGTCTGTATGTCTGTCTGTATGTCTGTCTGTATGTCTGTCTGTATGTCTGTCTGTATGTCTATCTGTATGTCTATCTGTATGTCTGTCTGTATGTCTGTATGTCTGTCTGTCTGTATGTCTGTATGTCTGTCTGTATGTCTGTCTGTATGTCTGTCTGTATGTCTGTCTGTATGTCTGTCTGTATGTCTGTCTGTATGTCTGTCTGTATGTCTGTCTGTATGTCTGTCTGTATGTCTGTCTGTATGTCTGTCTGTATGTCTGTATGTCTGTCTGTATGTCTGTCTGTATGTCTGTCTGTATGTCTGTCTGTATGTCTGTCTGTATGTCTGTCTGTATGTCTGTCTGTATGTCTGTCTGTATGTCTGTCTGTATGTCTGTCTGTATGTCTGTCTGTATGTCTGTCTGTATGTCTGTCTGTATGTCTGTCTGTCTGTATGTCTGTCTGTATGTCTGTCTGTATGTCTGTCTGTATGTCTGTCTGTATGTCTGTCTGTATGTCTGTATGTCTGTATGTCTGTATGTCTGTATGTCTGTCTGTCTGTATGTCTGTCTGTATGTCTGTCTGTATGTCTGTATGTCTGTATGTCTGTCTGTATGTCTGTCTGTATGTCTGTCTGTATGTCTGTCTGTATGTCTGTCTGTATGTCTGTCTGTATGTCTGCCTGTATGTCTGTCTGTATGTCTGTCTGTATGTCTGTCTGTACGTCTGTCTGTACGTCTGTCTGTATGTTTGTCTGTATGTCTGTCTGTATGTCTGTCTGTATGTCTGTCTGTATGTCTGTCTGTATGTCTGTATGTCTGTCTGTATGTCTGTCTGTATGTCTGTCTGTATGTCTGTCTGTATGTCTGTCTGTATGTCTGTCTGTATGTCTGTCTGTATGTCTGTCTGTATGTCTGTCTGTATGTCTGTCTGTATGTCTGTCTGTATGTCTGTCTGTATGTCTGTCTGTATGTCTGTCTGTATGTCTGTCTGTATGTCTGTCTGTATGTCTGTCTGTATGTCTGTCTGTATGTCTGTCTGTATGTCTGTCCGTATGTCTGTCCGTATGTGTGTCCGTATGTCTGTCTGTATGTCTGTCTGTATGTCTGTCTGTATGTCTGTCTGTATGTCTGTCTGTATGTCTGTCTGTATGTCTGTCTGTATGTCTGTCTGTATGTCTGTCTGTATGTCTGTCTGTATGTCTGTCTGTATGTCTGTCTGTATGTCTGTCTGTATGTCTGTCTGTATGTCTGTCTGTATGTCTGTCTGTATGTCTGTCTGTATGTCTGTCTGTATGTCTGTCTGTATGTCTGTCTGTATGTCTGTCTGTATGTCTGTCTGTATGTCTGTCTGTATGTCTGTCTGTATGTCTGTCTGTATGTCTGTCTGTATGTCTGTCTGTATGTCTGTCTGTATGTCTGTCTGTATGTCTGTCTGTATGTCTGTCTGTATGTCTGTCTGTATGTCTGTCTGTATGTCTGTCTGTATGTCTGTCTGTTTGTCTGTCTGTATGTCTCTCTGTATGTCTGTCTGTATGTCTGTCTGCATGTCTGTCTGTATGTCTGTCTGTATGTCTGTCTGTATGTCTGTCTGTATGTCTGTCTGTATGTCTGTCTGTATGTCTGTCTGTATGTCTGTCTGTATGTCTGTCTGTATGTCTGTCTGTATGTCTGTCTGTATGTCTGTCTGTATGTCTGTCTGTATGTCTGTCTGTATGTCTGTCTGTATGTCTGTCTGTATGTCTGTCTGTATGTCTGTCTGTATGTCTGTCTGTATGTCTGTCTGTATGTCTGTCTGTATGTCTGTCTGTATGTCTGTCTGTATGTCTGTCTGTATGTCTGTCTGTATGTCTGTCTGTATGTCTGTCTGTATGTCTGTCTGTATGTCTGTCTGTATGTCTGTCTGTATGTCTGTCTGTATGTCTGTCTGTATGTCTGTCTGTATGTCTGTCTGTATGTCTGTCTGTATGTCTGTCTGTATGTCTGTCTGTATGTCTGTCTGTATGTCTGTCTGTATGTCTGTCTGTATGTCTGTCTGTATGTCTGTCTGTATGTCTGTCTGTATGTCTGTCTGTATGTCTGTCTGTATGTCTGTCTGTATGTCTGTCTGTATGTCTGTCTGTATGTCTGTCTGTATGTCTGTCTGTATGTCTGTCTGTATGTCTGTCTGTATGTCTGTCTATATGTCTGTCTGTATGTCTGTCTGTATGTCTGTCTGTATGTCTGTCTGTATGTCTGTCTGTATGTCTGTCTGTATGTCTGTCTGTATGTCCGGCTGTATGTCTGTCTGTATGTCTGTCTGTATGTCTGTCTGTATGTCTGTCTGTATGTCTGTCTGTATGTCTGTCTGAATGTCTGTCTGTATGTCTGTCTGTATGTCTGTCTGTATGTCTGTCTGTATGTCTGTCTGTATGTCTGTCTGTATGTTTGTCTGAATGTCTGTCTGTATGTCTGTCTGTATGTGTGTCTGTATGTCTGTCTGTATGTCTGTCTGTACGTCTGTCTGTATGTCTGTCTGTATGTCTGTCTGTATGTCTGTCTGTATGTCTGTCTGTATGTCTGTCTGTATGTCTGTCTGTATGTCTGTCTGTATGTCTGTCTGTATGTCTGTCTGTATGTCTGTCTGTATGCCTGTCTGTATGTCTGTCTGTATGTCTGTCTGTATGTCTGTCTGTATGTCTGTCTGTATGTCTGTCTGTATGTCTGTCTGTATGTCTGTCTGTATGTCTGTCTGTATGTCTGTCTGTATGTCTGTATGTCTGTCTGTATGTCTGTCTGTATGTCTGTCCGTATGTCTGTCCGTATGTGTGTCCGTATGTCTGTCCGTATGTCTGTCTGTATGTCTGTCTGTATGTCTGTCTGTATGTCTGTCTGTATGTCTGTCTGTATGTCTGTCTGTATGTCTGTCTGTATGTCTGCCTGTATGTCTGTCTGTATGTCTGTCTGTATGTCTGTCTGTATGTCTGTCTGTATGTCTGTCTGTATGTCTGTCTGTATGTCTGTCTGTATGTCTGTCTGTATGTCTGTCTGTATGTCTGTCTGTATGTCTGTCTGTATGTCTGTATGTCTGTCTGTATGTCTGTCTGTATGTCTGTCTGTATGTCTGTCTGTATGTCTGTCTGTATGTCTGTCTGTATGTCTGTCTGTATGTCTGTCTGTATGTCTGTCTGTATGTCTGTCTGTATGTCTGTCTGTATGTCTGTATGTCTGTCTGTATGTCTGTCTGTATGTCTGTCTGTCTGTATGTCTGTCTGTATGTCTGTCTGTATGTCTGTCTGTATGTCTGTCTGTATGTCTGTCTGTATGTCTGTCTGTATGTCTGTCTGTATGTCTGTCTGTATGTCTGTCTGTCTGTATGTCTGTCTGTATGTCTGTCTGTATGTCTGTCTGTATGTCTGTCTGTATGTCTGTCTGTATGTCTGTCTGTATGTCTGTCTGTATGTCTGTCTGTATGTCTGCCTGTATGTCTGTCTGTATGTCTGTCTGTATGTCTGTCTGTACGTCTGTCTGTACGTCTGTCTGTATGTCTGTCTGTATGTCTGTCTGTATGTCTGTCTGTATGTCTGTCTGTATGTCTGTCTGTATGTCTGTCTGTCTGTATGTCTGTCTGTATGTCTGTCTGTATGTCTGTCTGTATGTCTGTCTGTATGTCTGTCTGTATGTCTGTCTGTATGTCTGTCTGTATGTCTGTCTGTATGTCTGTCTGTATGTCTGTCTGTATGTCTGTCTGTATGTCTGTCTGTATGTCTGTCTGTATGTCTGTCTGTATGTCTGTATGTATGTCTGTCTGTATGTCTGTCTGTATGTCTGTCTGTATGTCTGTCTGTATGTCTGTCTGTATGTCTGTCTGTATGTCTGTCTGTATGTCTGTCTGTATGTCTGTCTGTATGTCTGTCTGTATGTCTGTCTGTATGTCTGTCTGTATGTCTGTCTGTATGTCTGTCTGTATGTCTGTCTGTATGTCTGTCTGTATGTCTGTCTGTATGTCTGTCTGTATGTCTGTCTGTATGTCTGTCTGTATGTCTGTCTGTATGTCTGTCTGTATGTCTGTCTGTATGTCTGTCTGTATGTCTGTCTGTATGTCTGTCTGTATGTCTGTCTGTATGTCTGTCTGTATGTCTGTCTGTATGTCTGTCTGTATGTCTGTCTGTATGTCTGTCTGTATGTCTGTCTGTATGTCTGTCTGTATGTCTGTCTGTATGTCTGTCTGTATGTCTGTCTGTATGTCTGTCTGTATGTCTGTCTGTATGTCTGTCTGTATGTCTGTCTGTATGTCTGTCTGTATGTCTGTCTGTATGTCTGTCTGTATGTCTGTCTGTATGTCTGTCTGTATGTCTGTCTGTATGTCTGTCTGTATGTCTGTCTGTATGTCTGTCTGTATGTCTGTCTGTATGTCTGTCTGTATGTCTGTCTGTATGTCTGTCTGTATGTCTGTCTGTATGTCTGTCTGTATGTCTGTCTGTATGTCTGTCTGTATGTCTGTCTGTATGTCTGTCTGTATGTCTGTCTGTATGTCTGTCTGTATGTCTGTCTGTATGTCTGTCTGTATGTCTGTCTGTATGTCTGTCTGTATGTCTGTCTGTATGTCTGTCTGTATGTCTGTCTGTATGTCTGTCTGTATGTCTGTCTGTATGTCTGTCTGTATGTCTGTCTGTATGTCTGTCTGTATGTCTGTCTGTATGTCTGTCTGTATGTCTGTCTGTATGTCTGTCTGTATGTCTGTCTGTATGTCTGTCTGTATGTCTGTCTGTATGTCTGTCTGTATGTCTGTCTGTATGTCTGTCTGTCTGTATGTCTGTCTGTCTGTATGTCTGTCTGTATGTCTGTCTGTATGTCTGTCTGTATGTCTGTCTGTATGTCTGTCTGTATGTCTGTATGTATGTCTGTCTGTATGTCTGTCTGTATGTCTGTCTGTATGTCTGTCTGTATGTCTGTCTGTATGTCTGTCTGTATGTCTGTCTGTATGTCTGTCTGTATGTCTGTCTGTATGTCTGTCTGTATGTCTGTCTGTATGTCTGTCTGTCTGTCTGTATGTCTGTCTGTATGTCTGTCTGTATGTCTGTCTGTATGTCTGTCTGTATGTCTGTATGTCTGTATGTCTGTCTGTATGTCTGTCTGTATGTCTGTCTGTATGTCTGTCTGTATGTCTGTCTGTATGTCTGTCTGTATGTCTGTCTGTATGTCTGTCTGTATGTCTGTCTGTATGTCTGTCTGTATGTCTGTCTGTATGTCTGTCTGTATGTCTGTCTGTATGTCTGTCTGTATGTCTGTCTGTATGTCTGTCTGTATGTCTGTCTGTATGTCTGTCTGTATGTCTGTCTGTATGTCTGTCTGTATGTCTGTCTGTATGTCTGTCTGTATGTCTGTCTGTATGTCTGTCTGTATGTCTGTCTGTATGTCTGTCTGTATGTCTGTATGTCTGTCTGTATGTCTGTCTGTATGTCTGTCTGTATGTCTGTCTGTATGTCTGTCTGTATGTCTGTCTGTATGTCTGTCTGTATGTCTGTCTGTATGTCTGTCTGTATGTCTGTCTGTATGTCTGTCTGTATGTCTGTCTGTATGTCTGTCTGTATGTCTGTCTGTATGTCTGTCTGTATGTCTGTCTGTATGTCTGTCTGTATGTCTGTCTGTATGTCTGTCTGTATGTCTGTCTGTATGTCTGTCTGTATGTCTGTCTGTATGTCTGTCTGTATGTCTGTCTGTATGTCTGTCTGTATGTCTGTCTGTATGTCTGTCTGTATGTCTGTCTGTATGTCTGTCTGTATGTCTGTCTGTATGTCTGTCTGTATGTCTGTCTGTATGTCTGTCTGTATGTCTGTCTGTATGTCTGTCTGTATGTCTGTCTGTATGTCTGTATGTCTGTATGTCTGTCTGTATGTCTGTCTGTATGTCTGTCTGTATGTCTGTCTGTATGTCTGTCTGTATGTCTGTCTGTATGTCTGTCTGTATGTCTGTCTGTATGTCTGTCTGTATGTCTGTCTGTATGTCTGTCTGTATGTCTGTCTGTATGTCTGTCTGTATGTCTGTCTGTATGTCTGTCTGTATGTCTGTCTGTCTGTATGTCTGTCTGTATGTCTGTCTGTATGTCTGTCTGTATGTCTGTCTGTATGTCTGTCTGTATGTCTGTCTGTATGTCTGTCTGTATGTCTGTCTGTATGTCTGTCTGTATGTCTGTCTGTCTGTATGTCTATCTGTATGTCTGTCTGTATGTCTGTCTGTATGTCTGTCTGTATGTCTGTCTGTATGTCTGTCTGTATGTCTGTCTGTATGTCTGTCTGTATGTCTGTCTGTATGTCTGTCTGTATGTCTGTCTGTATGTCTGTCTGTATGTCTGTCTGTATGTCTGTCTGTATGTCTGTCTGTATGTCTGTCTGTCTGTATGTCTGTCTGTATGTCTGTCTGTATGTCTGTCTGTATGTCTGTCTGTATGTCTGTCTGTATGTCTGTCTGTATGTCTGTCTGTATGTCTGTCTGTATGTCTGTCTGTATGTCTGTCTGTATGTCTGTCTGTATGTCTGTCTGTATGTCTGTCTGTATGTCTGTCTGTCTGTATGTCTGTCTGTATGTCTGTCTGTATGTCTGTCTGTATGTCTGTCTGTATGCCGGTCTGTATGTCTGTCTGTATGTCTGTCTGTATGTCTGTCTGTATGTCTGTCTGTATGTCTGTCTGTACGTCTGTCTGTATGTCTCTCTGTATGTCTGTCTGTATGTCTGTTTGTATGTCTGTCTGTATGTCTGTCTGTATGTCTGTCTGTATGTCTGTCTGTATGTCTGTCTGTATGTCTGTATGTCTGTCTGTCTGTATGTCTGTCTGTATGTCTGTCTGTATGTCTGTCTGTCTGTCTGTATGTCTGTCTGTATGTCTGTCTGTATGTCTGTCTGTATGTCTGTCTGTATGTCTGTCTGTATGTCTGTCTGTATGTCTCTCTGTATGTCTGTCTGTATGTCTGTCTGTATGTCTGTCTGTATGTCTGTCTGTCTGTATGTCTGTCTCTATGTCTGTCTCTATGTCTGTCTCTATGTCTGTTTCTATGTCTGTCTCTATGTCTGTCTGTATGTCTGTCTGTATGTCTGTCTGTATGTCTGTCTGTATGTCTGTCTGTATGTCTGTCTGTATGTCTGTCTGTATGTCTGTCTGTAGGTCTGTCTGTATGTCTGTCTGTATGTCTGTCTGTATGTCTGTCTGTATGTCTGTCTGTATGTCTGTCTGTATGTCTGTCTGTATGTCTGTCTGTATGTCTGTCTGTATGTCTGTCTGTATGTCTGTCTGTATGTCTGTCTGTATGTCTGTCTGTATGTCTGTCTGTATGTCTGTCTGTATGTCTGTCTGTATGTCTGCCTGTATGTCTGTCTGTATGTCTGTCTGTATGTCTGTCTGTATGTCTGTCTGTATGTCTGTCTGTATGTCTGTCTGTATGTCTGTCTGTATGTCTGTCTGTATGTCTGTCTGTATGTCCTATCTGTATGTCTATCTGTATGTCTGTCTGTATGTCTGTATGTCTGTCTGTCTGTATGTCTGTATGTCTGTCTGTATGTCTGTCTGTATGTCTGTCTGTATGTCTGTCTGTATGTCTGTCTGTATGTCTGTCTGTATGTCTGTCTGTATGTCTGTCTGTATGTCTGTCTGTATGTCTGTCTGTATGTCTGTATGTCTGTCTGTATGTCTGTCTGTATGTCTGTCTGTATGTCTGTCTGTATGTCTGTATGTCTGTCTGTATGTCTGTCTGTCTGTCTGTATGTCTGTCTGTCTGTATGTCTGTCTGTATGTCTGTCTGTATGTCTGTCTGTATGTCTGTCTGTATGTCTGTCTGTATGTCTGTCTGTATGTCTGTCTGTATGTCTGTCTGTCTGTATGTCTGTCTGTATGTCTGTCTGTATGTCTGTCTGTATGTCTGTCTGTATGTCTGTCTGTATGTCTGTATGTCTGTATGTCTGTCTGTCTGTATGTCTGTCTGTATGTCTGTCTGTATGTCTGTATGTCTGTCTGTATGTCTGTCTGTATGTCTGTCTGTATGTCTGTCTGTATGTCTGTCTGTATGTCTGTCTGTATGTCTGCCTGTATGTCTGTCTGTATGTCTGTCTGTATGTCTGTCTGTACGTCTGTCTGTACGTCTGTCTGTATGTTTGTCTGTATGTCTGTCTGTATGTCTGTCTGTATGTCTGTCTGTATGTCTGTCTGTATGTCTGTCTGTATGTCTGTCTGTATGTCTGTCTGTATGTCTGTCTGTATGTCTGTCTGTATGTCTGTCTGTATGTCTGTCTGTATGTCTGTCTGTATGTCTGTCTGTATGTCTGTCTGTATGTCTGTCTGTATGTCTGTCTGTATGTCTGTCTGTATGTCTGTCTGTATGTCTGTCTGTATGTCTGTCTGTATGTCTGTCTGTATGTCTGTCTGTATGTCTGTCTGTATGTCTGTCTGTATGTCTGTCTGTATGTCTGTCTGTATGTCTGTCTGTATGTCTGTCTGTATGTCTGTCTGTATGTCTGTCTGTATGTCTGTCCGTATGTCTGTCCGTATGTGTGTCCGTATGTCTGTCTGTATGTCTGTCTGTATGTCTGCCTGTATGTCTGTCTGTATGTCTGTGTATGTCTGTCTGTATGTCTGTCTG